>JABEVN020000130.1:12500-82500 GCA_013146195.2 Codonopsis lanceolata | reverse complement strand
CCTTTCAAAGAGAGCTTGATTGTGGTAGAACCTATCAACTGCATCATACAAGGTTGTCTTATCCTCCTCTTCAATTTTGGCATGCAAATCCTTCGTTTTTGAAACGAAGTCTTCAAAGTATTGCTGAAAGTTTTAAGTCCAAGCCTCGCTCAGTTGATTCCTTGTCAGTCGTTGATGATGATGCATACTTGGCTAGTTCATTTTCCATGATTAATTCAACAGTCATTTTATCCACCGGCTCTCCAACAGCTCGAATTTCATTTGAAACCATATTCTCAGAGTCCGCCATAATACATGAGTCTTCATTTGAAAGTGTGTGTGAGAGGATTACATAGATCACATAATCGCACTGCCTTGATCAATTTTCAAGTGGACATATATATATATATATATATATATATATATATATATATATATATATATATATATATATCAACTTGTTCTTCATTCGGAATTGGAAATGTGTGAGAGAGAGAGTGTAATAAACTTGTTCTTCATTCAGAAGTGTGTGAGAACGTTGATTTCTGTGTTTACAGCCAGAGAAATTACCAGATGAGAATGCTAATGAGAGAGAAATGAGAATTCTCGGTGCCATAATTCTATTAAATCAATTGAAGATTGCAATCACATAATTCCTTAAAACAAAATTAATTAAATCACCGCAACATATTAAACTACGTTGTTCTGTGTTTACAGTTAAAGAATTAGAGTTCTAGCGAGGGATGAATTCCTTAAGATAGATTATAATTTCATCTAAATTTATATGAGTTATGTTGTAGGCTCGGACCAACTCTCTAATAGACGACGTAAGCTAGCTGTTTCTACGAAGGACATGGTCCAATCATATACCTTAAGCTAAAATGGTTATACAATTCAACAACTTGATATTGACTCAACTAATCCTACATTCTATAGTTACTTGGACAAACCCATAAAAATAATTCTCCCTATAATAGAAAACATGAGTCATGCCCAGCACTGCTGTACCATTAAAGCACTTTATACACAAGTTTACAACCCATTCAGTACACAAATGTGCCCAAATTATGTGGACCCTCAAAAATTGAGTCTCCACACAAACATACAAAACTGAACGAGGGCACTACTGTAGGTCCTACAAAAATGTAAAATAATCTAAACTATCTTAATCACTAGCATACTCGAAATAAAAATTGAAATTCAGAAAATCAGAACAAGATTTTTATTTTATTTTTTGATAGGGAAATGTAACCCCTTGTTGGTACGGGGAATGGAACCAAGTACCTCGGCTTTGTCAGAGTGCCCTTGCCATCTCTCTCACCCCTAGGGATCAATTTTATTTTATTTTTATTATTCCCCTAGGGGTCAATTTTGGAAACCGGATATTTGAAATCCAAACCAAACACATATCAATGACATGGGATTAAATGGTAAAATCTTAAAATATATGCATATAATTATAATACATAACATTACAGGCGATTGCATAAAATGGGAGTGTAATTGACAAGAGATTAAAAGAATACGATTTAATGACTAACCTATTGCCTAATCCTTCTTTCATCCTTGCCGGAGCAAGAAAGAAGGCCATGAGATAGAAGGGTAAAATCTTAAAATATTATAAATAAATAAATAAATAAATAAATATATATATATATATATATATATATATATATATATATATATATATATATATATATAAGCATAATACATATCTAAACAAATGATTTGAAGAATGATCATGCTCAGCCATCCAACACAAACCAACTTGGGGGTTATAATCCCAATAAACATCAAAGTCCATGAACATGATTTCCATTTTCAGAAACAAATACGGCAAAGCACTCAAAAAGTGATTCAAAGTAGCCACCTTGGAAACTAGAAAGCTGGAAATTTTCATACATTGCATATCAAGTCAAAATCATCTCGTCAAGCAATCATTTGTCTAAAGGAGCATAAATTTGTTCTTTATACACTAACGCATCACATATGTCCACAAAATAATCAAGATTTGTAAAAAAAAGTTGTGAATTTGGACAAGGATTTAACAAAGAGAAAGAAGAAATGAAAAAATCGGGGAGGTGTCGATGCTGCCTTTCACGCAAAGGACTTTTCTCCCTTCTCCCTCCAGCTTAATATATATATATATATATATATATATATATATATACATATAAATAATACATAACTAAACAGAGAACATGAGTCATCCCTCAGGAAGAGATGCATGGGGGCAATGGCAGGAAGGCTCATATAAGGAGTAGGAGAGAATCACGGCCCATGGCGGAATGATTATGTAAGTGGGGGAGGGGTAGGACTTTCAGAGAATGAAGAAACAAATATGGATCTAATGATGACTACTAATCCTGTGTTTTTTGAGGAAGCGATGAAGAGTGAGCAATGGAGGGTAGCTATGGACAATGAAATAGAGTCCACGGAAAAGAACAAAACTTGGAGATTAGTTGATTTACGTGCAGGGGCTAAGAAGATTGAAGTTAACTGGGTCTATGAGACTAAGTATGATGAGAAAGGTGAGTTACAAAGTACAAAGCTCATCTCGTGACCAAGGGGTATTCACAGAAATACGGAATTAATTATGTGGAAGTGTATGCACCAATTGCTAGAATTGAAACAGTGAGAACAGTGGTGGCATTAGCAGCTCAGTGCAATTGGAAGATTTTTCAGTTGGACGTCAAATCCACGTTCTTACATGGAGAGCTGAAATGTGAAACAACCAAAAGTAGGGGTGTAAGTGGTTCGGTTTGGTTCGATTTAGGCCAAAACCACAAACCGAACCACCATTCCTCGGTTCCAAAATTTTCAAACCAAACCAAACCGAACTGACCATAGCTTGAAACCGAACCGAACCAAACCACTCGGTTCGGTTTGGTTTGGTTCGGTTTAATGGTTCGAATAGAAATAAAATTAGCAAACTTGTATCTTGCATATTAAAAGGAGAATATCCTGAACTTTACACTACAATCTGCATATAATCAACAAACCCAACCAAATCAGTGAATCACATTGTCTGTACTCTGTAACTCTGCAAGTCTGCATCACCATTCTGAATATGAAACTATCGACATTGCATCACCATTCACTAATCACTACTACAGCAACATGTTCAAATAAGAAACTGTGCACATTGCACAAGCCATAAGTAATTAAGTACAACCATTAACCAAAATAAAATGAAAATAATTCAAACAACACAAGAATAACATTAACATGTTCATATGAAACTGGTTATTTTCAAGTTTCAACAGCAGCATTGCAGCAACATCTTCAAAAGTTCAAATGAAAATAAGTAAATAACTCAATTACTATTAGTAGCAGGCTAGTAGCAGCAGCAGAGCACATCACAGTATGTCAGTATCACACCAACAACAGCAACTGCACAGCAACAGCAGCAGCATCTACAACACAGAAACAGCCACCAGCAGCAGCATCTACAGCACAGAAACAGCCAACAGCAGCAGCATCTACAGCACAAAAACAGCCAAAAGCAGCAGCATCTACAGCACAAAAATAGCCAACAGCAGCAGCATCTATAGAACAGCAACAACCAACAGAAAGTTTCTGTCAGAAACAGCATTTACAGCACAGCAACATCAACATTTGTAGCACAACAAGAACATCTGTAGCACAGCAACAACATCTGTAACAGTAACCCATAACTCAGTAGCTCCACAGCAATAGCAGCATCAACATCTCATTTAGACATTACAGGTGATTAACAATTAAAGTATGTTACAACCTACAAGTTACAACTTACAATAAAGCATAAAGCCATAAACAGTTAAACAGTTAAACACTCACATGGAAGCAAATTTTTTTAAGTCAAGGGACCCGTAAAACCATTCGCCATTTCCGGATCATCTGTAATACCTTTAATAATAATACAAAAAAAATAAGATACATATTAGTTTAAACACATAACTAAAATTAATAGGAAATAAACAGAAAATTAGATTAAAATCTTACATGATTCGATGTCAATCACATCATCTAATCTTGACTCAAGTTCTATTGGAAGGGGCGATGCACGTAACCAATCTTGCGAACATATCAAGCTCTCCGCTATCTTAGGGCTCAATGAACTACGAAATTGATCAAGAACCCGCCCTCCTGTACTAAAGGCAGATTCAGAAGCAACAGTTGAAACAGGGATTGCCAAGACATCTCGTGCCATCAATGAAAGAACCGGAAACCTAGAAGCATTCAATTTCCACCAAGCCAAGATATCAAAACTCTCACCACCTGAATTATTATTCTTAAAAATCGCTTCTTCTAGGTACATCTCCAATTCAGATTTAGAATTCCCTATGCCTTCTTCCTTGCTTGCAAAATGATTTTTAAGAGCCGTGAAGGTATCCACAACCATACATTCTTCAGCTTCAATGACAGTTGAGTTATCACCAACATTACTAGTTTGCAAACTAGAAATGGATTCATAATAAGCATACAAACGATTCAATGTCTCCCTTAGTTTGTTCTCCAACTTATCAACCACGTGCTCAGGGTAAATACTTCGACAAATAAAAGTCACATACTTAAGCTTGAAGTTAGGGTCTAACACCACAGCAATCAAAAGCATCATATTTATTTTTTCAAGGTCTCCCCAATACTTATCAAATTTTTCTTCCATCTTCAAAGCCATTAATTGCAAAGTAGGATCAGTACTACTTGACCAATCCTTGATACTTAACTGAATACGCATCACATCATGAAAATAGGAGTTAGATGTAACATAAAGAGAACCGGAAAGCCTTTTGGTAACCTCATAAATTTTTTTCAAGAACTTGCAAAATACCCTAGCAGTTTTCCAATCATCTTCACCCGGAGCCTTATCTTTAAGTTCATGAAGAAAATTTGGATCCATTTCTTCATACCTCTCAAAAGACTTTTGAAACTTAAGTGCCGTGTCTAACATCAAATAAGTGTAGTTCCACCTAGTTGGAACATCAAGAATCAAATTGTTTCTATAAGGATTTTCATCTAATTCACAACATTTCTTAAATTGCTCACTTCTTTGTGGAGAACCTCTAATATACCGAACTGCTAAACGAATCTTCTCAATTGAACCTCTCTCTTCTTTCATTCCATCTTTCACAATTAAATTTAAAATGTGAGCACAACACCTTACGTGAAAGAATTCACCATCTAAAACAAAAGCTTGCTTTTTGGAAAGTTTCTTCTTCAAATGAGCAATGCACGTATCATTAGCGGACGCATTATCAATTGTCAATGTAAAGATCTTTTGTATCCCCCAATCAAGCATACATGACTCAATAATAGTTCCAAGTGCTGCACCTTTATGAGATGAAATAGGGCAGAAATTTAAAATTCTTTTGTGCAATTTCCAATTATGATCAATAAAGTGTGCCGTTAACACCATGTAACTCAAACTCTGCAAGGACGTCCATGTGTCAGTGGTGAGGCAAATTCTTTGAGCATTAAACGCCAATGCAGATTTCATTTCTTTCTTCAACTTAACATACAATTTCAAGCAATCTTTAGCAATTGTAACTCTACTTACTAATTGCAACCTAGGCACAAAGAACACTACAAAATAAATTAAAACCTTCACGCCTATGAAGCTAAAAGGTAACTCATCCATAATGATCATTTTTACTATAGCCTTTCTACACTCCAATTGATCAAACTTCCAAGACATTAATTTGCTCTCCCTTCTTCATTCTTGAATGATTCTAATGTCTTCTGTTTCTTCCTTGATTTATTTAAAGGACAATTCAAACACCTATCTAAATGACCCCATAGTGTGGCCATGGCTGTTTTGCACCCATACTCCTTTTTACAATAATTGCAAACACAATGATGGTACTTTTTATCATCGGGATTTGTATAAATCTGACCAAAGTGATTCCATATTTCAGACTTGAATAGTTTTGATTTTACCATAATATTAGAAATCTTCGACTCTCCAGGGGATGGAATAGTAGTTGAAGTACCATGTTGACTCGATGGAGCTGAAGCTGCATTTGCACCTGGAGTTAGATCAAGATCAGCAATCTTATCCGATTCTGATTGAAATCCTTGAGTAGCCTGAAATAAATAAAAATGTAACAGAATGAGTTGAAATGCATTAAAGAAACAAAAGGCTTCTTGAATCAGTTGGATTCTATTGTAGTAAAGTAACGACATAAAATGCAAAATCTTTTCCACCTTGCACCTAATTAATTAATACTAGTGCATGTAGGATTCTATTGTAGTAAAGTAACGACATAAAAATCCAAAGGGCACAAGTAAAAAATATCAAGTAAATAAAACAAAAGGAGGAACTTCCAGTAAATAAACGTAAAATTAAAATTGTTTTGATAATCATATCATGACTTACAAAAACAGCTAGTAAGGTGGGTAGATTTGTCAGCACAAGAAGAAGGCAGTTTGATGGCCTTAGACATGTCAATATCGAAACCTAAATTAGAACTGCTCTTTAGAGCTTCACATATGCACTCATTCTTGAATAGCATTGCGTAAGAATGCATCATGTCTTTTCACCTTAGTAGTACTATGCATAGCCACTAGCCAGCACCATTAGATGGCATAGATTGCACGTCGTTTATGGTTCATTAGTCTGGACAAATATAGTTGTCTGATCTGTTTTATTTGCTTGAACTGTAATCTTTTTGATTCTCCACAAATAGTTTCATTTTCCATTTTGGATTCTTGTTTATCGTTATTGAGATTATTAAATGGTTCATGCAGTCTTGATTGGAATGTTGTTATAGTTCAACCGATTATAAGAATGAATAAAAGATAGTGAATGTAAGTGATGTTGAGTCCTTGACAAAAGAAAATTAAATGTCACAGGATGGTCCAGCTTATGAAATCACAGCTAGAAAATTAAATGTCACAGGATGATCCAAAATAAAAGGAAACAAAAAGTAATGGTTTGAAGCTAGAATAAAAGGAGCAAACTGAAGTTACTGAACTAAAGAAAAAATAACAGCTTCAAAATCAAAAAGGGATTAACAGGTTGGCTAACACTAAATGGAGGATATTCATTATTCCCCCATACGGAATCCAAATAAATAGAGCAAGAATTGAATTGAAAAAGTATAATGAAAATTATGAAATCACCAAAATTGTTCATGCTTTAAAAGGTAATTAAAAAATTTCTTAAGGCACACAAAGAGTCACACCGACTCATGATTTTCAGTTTTTCACCTAACGTAGAAAGAGATGGAGAGAGATGGTGGGAGAGAGGGAGGAGAGCAAGAGCATACCATTATGAGAGAGAGGGAGTTCACGATCTGGATTTGAGAGAGAGGGAGTTCACAATCTGGAACTCAAGGGAAGATCGAACTCAGAACTGAAGACGCAAGACGGCAAGAGGGCTTGGGAAAGCAGATCGGCTGATCGGGAATTCCTTCTGGCTTCTGTAATTGTGAGAAACTGAGAGTAATGTTTACTGTTTAGGTTTAGGGTAAGAAACTATATATATATATATGGGGAGATTAATGGTCCAGATTGACTTTGGATGTACATCAATGGCTAATAATAATTTACATAATATATATATATTATATAAAATAAATAAATAAATAAACATCGGTTCGGTTCGGTTCGTTCCAACACAAAACCATAAACCGAATTTGCAAACGAACCCGGTTTTTTCATTTGAACAAAACCGAACCAAACCTCTTGTTGGTTGGTTCGGTTTATGGCCTTATACTTATACGGATTAAAACTAGCCCCTTGAGCTTGGTTTAGTCGAATAGAGTCTTATTTTATGGCTAATGGTTTTGAGAAGTGTCCAGACGACCAAACACTCTTCCCCAAGCAAAGTAAGGAAGGTAAATTGCTAATTGTGAGTCTTTACGTTGATGACTTAATCTATAATGGTGATGATGAAGGAATGATGAGTGATTTAAAGACCTCAACGATGCAAACTTTTGAGATGACTGATCTTGGCATGATGAAATTCTTTCTCGGCATAGAGGTGATGCAGCATACAAGTGGCATTTTCATTGGTCAAAACAAGTATGCCACTGAGGTTTTGAGAAGGTTTGGAATGCTAGAGAGCAGAGCTGTTAGTAGTCCTATTGTTCCTGGTAGCAAGTTGAGCAGAGATGAGCATGGAGTTGCAGTTGATGAGTCATATTACAAACAGGTAGTTGGAAGCCTTATGTATCTTAACGCTACCCGTCCAGACTTAATGTATAGTGTGAATTTAATTAGAATCTCCAAGCCTACTGAACATCACTTACAAGCTGCCAAAAGAGGATACTAAGGTACTTGAAAGGGACAGCTGATTATGGAATTATGTACAAGCTCAGGAGCTGTTTCGTGGCTTTCAAAGAAGCAGCCTATTGTTGCCTTCTCAACCACAGAAGCTGAGTTCATGGCTGCAGCTGGATGTGCGAGTCAAGCATTTTGGTTGAGGAGAATCACCGCAAAGCTTGGTTTTGTGTTCATAATAAAGTAACTATTGTTTATTGTGACAACAGCTCAACTATTAAGTTATCAAAAAATCCTGTTATGCATGGACGGAGTAGGCATATTGATGTGCGCTTTCACTTCTTGAAAGACATTGTTCAAAATAAAACCATAGAGCTGGTGCATTGTGGAACTAAGGAACAGATTGCTGATTTGATGACAATACCACTACAGTTAGATGCCTTCTTGAAGCTCAGAAGTCGCTTGGGTGTTTGCAAGGCAGAAGTGCCAAACTAACTGTGAGACACAGTTAGTTTAGGGGAGGGTTTGAAAGCGTTGTTCCCTATTTTTATGAGTCTACTAAGTCTTGGGTTAAAATGAAAGAGATTACTTTGTTCAAAAACTGAGTCCCCACACAAACATACAGAACCAGAACCAGAACCAGAACCAGGATGAGGGCACTACAATGGGTTCTACAAAAATGTAAAATAATCTAAACAATCATAACCACAAGCAGAATAGAAATCAAAAATTGAAATTTAGAAAAAGCTTAGTTGAGTGGTTCATTGATATCCAAACCAAACACTATCATTCTATCAAAAACATGGGATTAAACGGTAAAATGGCTAACCTTTTAAACAGAGAAACCACGGTCGAACAATGTTGATCGAATTTCATAAACATCCGTTGGATTTTAACAAAAACGGCTCCTCCATTAAATAAATTCGAAGAATCATCGAGACCCGCCGCCATAAAATCCAGATCTGAATTCAATTGAAAGCAAATCATGACTTGAAAAGTATTTTAAACATACCAATTAAGCATTTCGAGTTTGTTTGAAGAGAGAATTATAGTATTACCTTACTACTTGAAAGTCATAAGATTGTCAGTGCGGCTGCCATGGAGAAGTGAAGAAAAGGGAAGGAACATAGACCGAGCCTGTGGACAAAGAAGACGATACATATAAAATATTCATTAAAATACCAAAGAAAAGGGAAGTAAAGAACCCTTGTTTTTCTTTTCATTTTTCTTTTATCAAAGATTCTACTATTCTATTTTGCGATATTTTCCTTAAAGAGTCGATTTTCAAAATTAAAGCATAAAAATATCATTTTATTATTAATATACTACTAAAAATATCATTTTCTTAAAAAATTTGACTTTCAAGCAGAGACTGTTTACCCGAAACGGAAGGAGTATCTTTTTTGGCTCTGTACTAGGGTGGCAATTGGACGTTACCAATTAAATTTTGATAAAACAATTATCTACTCAATATAGTTAATAGGTAATTTTGGGTATTATTCAATAACACTCATTAATCTTAACTAGATCTCCATGCCCCTAGTATATCTGATTTTGTCAATTGAAATGATAGTGTTTAAATAGAAGGTGCGATTTAAAAAAAATGTTACAGTTGAAGGGTATATTACTTCAAGTGATAGTTGATGGATTCATGTTTTATATATAAGGGTTGACTGTTCTAAAGATTAATCGCAGGGTGTGACTTTGCAATATGAAGATAAGACATAGGGAGAAGAAAAATGGATGACTACTCATAATATTAATTGTAGGGGATGAGTTGTAATAGAGAAAGAAAAAATAAGAAGATAAAAATGGATAACTACTCACACATGTGAATGTGAGGATGATCTCAACCGTTAAATTTTTTAAAATAATTTAATCTCAACCTCTGAATAGCCCTAGATCTTCATATCCGTACATATGACACGGTGCCAGTATATCTGATTTCGTCAATTAAAATGATAGTGCCTAAATAGAAGGTGCGATTTTAAAAAATGTTACTGTTACATTGCTTCAAGTGATAATATAGGGATTGATACTTTATAAAGGGTGACTGTTCAAAAGATTAATTACAGGGTGTGACTTTGTAATATGAAGATAAAATATATGGAGAAAAAAATAAGTGACTGCTCATAGTATTAATTGTAGGGGGTGACTTGTAATAGAAAATGAAAAAATAGGAAGTTAAAAATGGATAACTACGCACACATGTGAATGTGAAGATGAATCTCAACCATTAAATTTTTTAAGATAATTTAATCTCAACCTCTGAATAGCCCTAGTCAATTAGCTAGCTGTTTTATAATATAGATGGATGTTGTTAGATAATATCAAACTATATACCTTAGTAAATGGATATTATCCAGATGATACATAATAACCAACATCATATATTGGTTTGGGTATTACTTTTTTACAGTGCTCTAAAACTCCCCGCTTAGCTCCGCCTAGGCCCCGCGCTAGGCCCCTCTCTACCGCCGTAACGTTCTTAGTCGCCGTCTAATCGACCAAGTCGGCGTCTACGCCAAACCTCGTCAACCTTAATTTATTTTTGTAGCTTTGATTTTGTGGTATGCAGTGACCGGAGAAGGAAGGGGAGCGAACTTGAGAAGGAAGGGGGAATGGTAATGGTGAGGCAGGGAGGGAGGTAATGGGGGGCGAACTGGAGTAAGATCTTTTTTGTTTTTAGTTGTAAACTTGGTTGTTTATTGCATTGGGGTTGTTGAGAATTGAGATTAATGGTAGATTTGTATATTTTTATTCATTTTACAAATATAGACAAATATTTGATAAAATGACAAACATAAAAAAAAATTTGTATTCAATGTGTTTGATATTTGATGTAAATTATCAAAAAATGGTAATTATGCCTTAATTCTAGGCCCCGCCTAGGCCCCGATTATGCTCCGACTAGTCCCCTATGCGCTAGGCGATAGGCGCTAGTGTGCTGTCTAGCGGCCGCCTAACGATTTTTAAAACCTTGTTTTTTTTACATATATTATTATTCACTAATCACAACATACACACACAAACACATGCACATCCACGCCAAAACACACACACACACACACACACACACACAAACAATCACGTACAATGGTAAGTTAATAGCTTAATGTTCACAATATTTCATCAACTTTTCATCATTAATAAAAAGTCATGGGTCCCACTTTCAGCAACGACCGAAATAATCTGCTAATTTTGACTTTTATCCTTTTCTTTCATTTTTTTGACTATGTAGTTTGTACATCGTTTAAAAAAATACTCTCTCCGTCCCTAAATAATCGTCCTGGTTGACCCGGCGCACAGTTTAAGAAAAACAATTGACTTGATTATTTATATTGGTTTAATGTGTAGTTTCCTTTAAAGCTCATGTGTATGTGGCTCATAATTAAAGTAGGGTGAAAAAGTAAGGGTAAAGTGGTAAAAGTGATGTTCTAAAAATGTAAGTTTCAAACTGGACAATTATTTTGGGACGGGCGAAAAAGGAAAGGAGGACGATAATTTAGGGACGAGAGGGAGTAGTAATTAATTATATTATAAATATTAGTGTAATGTGTGAGGTTTCATTTAATGCCATTTTATATGTATAGTGTGTGTGTGTATATATATATATATATATTACTCCCTCCGTCCCTAAATTATCGTCCTAATGGACTTGGTGTACGGTTTAAGAAAACATATTTGACTGGATTATTAATATTAGTTTGATGTGTAGTTTACTTTAAAGCTCATATGTATATGACTAATAGTGAAAGTATGATGAAAAAGTAAGGGTGAAGTGGTAAACATTTTGTCCTAAAAAAGAATGTTTCAAACAAGATAATTATTTTGGGACGGATCAAAAAAGAAAGGAAGACAATAATTTGGGGACGGAGGGAGTAAAAGGGATGGAAAATTGCCAATTGGAAACGACTTAGTTGTGAAAACAACAGCATGTGACAGCCGACAGACGATTAGACGAAAGGGCACTTAGGGCGGACAGTCGGACAGAAGGATGGAACGATCAACGGCAAATAGCAAACCCTCGACCTTGAGATTCTCAATCTCTTCAGTCTTCCCTATGTTATGACCACCAGATTTTCCACTCAACCTTCAGTTCGACTTTCAACAGTTCCTCTTCCCGCAGTTCAATTGACAAAAACTTTGTTAGTAGACGAGAGTTTTGAACTGAAATTTGATGTTTTTATAGAGATTTATAAAATGAAAAATCAATATATTTTGTTTAATGCATTAAGAAGTTTATTTGGAAATTAAAAGTTTCATTTGTTATTGATATTCACAACTACATAATTGTGTATTATCGATTTATTGGGACCCTTATTCGTTATTTTTCTCCGAGCCTTTGAAATGTCAAGAAGACAGGAACGACCCTGCTCCAGCCCTTCGTTGAACATAGTGATTCTGAAGTTCTCGGTTGGCCGGCTGCCTATGCATGTTATTCACTTATTCATGGTCATATTTCGAAAACATGGCACTTCAATGGTTCTTTCGTCGTCGGTTTGATGGACCCAAGACATCTTATGGTTTATTTATCCTCCCATGATGATTTAGTTCGAGCTCTATAAAAGGAATCACATATGATTAAGAGTTGCATTATACTTGTAATCATAATTCATAATTTATAATTAAAATATGTAGAAAAAATAAGGATAAAATAGTAAAAATATTTAAAAAAAAAAAAAAAATTGAAAAAAGATAATTATTTTAGAACGGACAAAAAAAAGTATAATTATTTAGGAACGAAAGGAGTACTAATTAAAGTTTGAGTAATTAGTATTGTGTTAACACATACCGTCTTTATTTTAGGCAAAGAGTCCACTCTTTCATTTTTTCGATATTTCACTTAAAAATTTTGTTTTTTTTTTAAAATTAGACTATAGATTTTTTTCTATTTTCCAAATATATCCTTTTTCACTTTTTTTCTTATAAATAGTGACTTTCAAAAAATTGCTCTTTGTAGATATATGAAAAAAAAAGTAAATTTTTCATCGACCAACAGTGTATAATCTTTTTTATACAAGTGGTCATTGGATTATGACACTACAATATTTGTCTTCATTTTTTAAGATTTTGGTTAACCAAAGGTCCCTTGTGTAAAAAAGATTCGACACCGTTGGTGAATGAAAATTTAATTCATGAAAAAATATATACTCAAAATTTATTAACTATTACTAAAACAAAAACCACTAATGACACCTTATTGTGAAATGGTAAAAGTTATTTACTTGGATTGAATGTAAATTTTTTAATATATAAAAGTTTTACACGTTTTGTTTTTGCCAAAATCAGTTAATTTAAGATATATTTTATCTTACAAAAATATTTTCAAAATCAGATAGTTTAATATAAATGTTTTTGTTTGTCAAATATTGTTTAATTTAAGAATATATTTTATCTTATTTAACTTGACTGAAAATTTTCAATTCTTATCTAATTTCATTTCGTTACAATTGGATTAATACAAGTTATTCACGGGATATTTTTTTGTTAATTTTATTAATATTTTACTCTATATCTATTAATTATTAATTACTACTCCCTCCGTCCTCAAAATAAACGACATTCTAAAATTTATACACAAATTAAGAAAATATGGGCATTCAATTAGATAGTAATTAATTTTCTTATTCCTCTCAATACAACACTCAGTTAGATAGTAATTAATATGAGTAATTTTAGCAAAATATGGATATTTTTTTCTTGAAATTCTATAACATCAAATATTTTGAAACAATTTTTTCTTGAAAACGTCATTATTTTGGGACAAAGGGAGTATTAACAGAAGCCAACATTTTTCTGTCAAAATTATCAATTTTAACAAATAATAATTAATTAATTTATATTTATTAAATATAAATTATTTCATTTTTTAAGTTTCTTTTCTACGAAAAATTCATACTGTGAGATTCCTGGTGTGCTCCGCGCCGCGCCTTGGATAGGGGTGCGCTGGCGGATGCGCGGACACCACCGCCTGCTCCACCCTCCCTTGTTTAGGGGAAGACGAAATCAAAAGCGCAAGAGGAGTGTCGCCTATGTTAGCACGCTTGAATGTGCCTGGTTGCCTTGAGTGAATTTTGTATCCAATATGAGAACTTATGGTTTCCCGCATCAAGTTATCCCTTTTTTAGGGGATACCAGGATATGGGAATGCACTACCCTTTCATTTCCATTTTCCCTTTTTTAGGGGAAAACAAAAAAGTGCAAAAAAGGATATTGCGACGCCCCCACTATGGATTTATTAAAAATAGCCTTATGGCCCATTCAGATCACTATGGGAGCTATGGGTTTCCCGCATCAAGTTATCCCTTGTTTAGGGATACTGTGATATGAGAATACATCACCCTTCCATTCCCATTTCTCCCTTTTTGGGAGAACGAAAAGTGCAAAGAAGGAATGTTGCGAGGCCCCACCGATTTGAAAGTTTTAGAGTCGCCATCTTTATTTTAAGGCAAATAAAGCAAAACCAAAGAAAAGAAAAAATAAACCAGAGAAAAGAAAATGGGTTCGGAGGTTAAGTTACGAGTTGGGAAGGTACTAGGCACCCAACTCGCCCTTTCGTCTCAAAATGGTTTTTGGTCAAGTATGCTTATTATCATATTTATCTCGCAAATAAATAAGGTATTAAAGAGACATGAAATTTAAACAAATACATTCGTGGCTATATTATTTACGGACTCGCAGTCATTTCCTTACAATAATTACAAACATATTTAAGAATATTTGACCATTATAACGGCTCTTTTACAAAATATTTCCTATTCTAATCCGGCAAAGACAACGGCTTATATTGGCTACATTGCCGGATTTAAATAACAATTTTAAAAAATAAAAAATAAAAGACGTAAAATAAATAAACGGCGCTCTTAAATGTTTTACCTTTTAGAGCGGCGGTGTGCTCGCTGCAGTGGAGAGGAGTCTTTTGTTGTTGTTGTTGTTTTGATTTGGGCGTAATGACCGCTATTTCGAGAGTTTGGGCTTGTCAACTCGGCGAGTGACGCCTTATTTGGGTAGGTTTTGGCCTTTTGGTTGGGCGGAACCTAGACTTAGTTTTTGACTTTCGCATCGCGTTACTCGGGCAGTAACCGCTACTTTGGGATTTTGGAGCGGGAAATGAGGTGGATACCTAACAACTAGGCTAGGAATTGATGTGCGCTGAACCAACACCTGCAAGATTACCCTGGTCAGTATCAAGTAATAAAGTACGTAAGTACGAAGTCGATCCCACGAGGAATGCGCGTAATTCTCACTCCAACTAAGTACCGAAATTATGCTAACTAATTATATTTGAGCGAAAAGAAATTAAATTAAAATCTAAAAATATAAACAACCTAGAAAGCAATTAAATCTAAACTAACGCGGATGTGGTTTGACAACAACAAATTAAGATAAAAATATAGGAATGCATTATTTCTAGTCTAGCCGGTGTTTAATTTAATCCTTTTTTGCTTTTCTTTAACTCAAGTTTCGTGGTCTGACGCGCTTATTTTATTCAAGCTACGGGCTTTCGCTTACGTATAGCAAATCTAGCTATCTTTCAACCTTGCTACGGGCTCATATCATCGCAACACATAACACAGGGGAGAAAATAACTACATGTGTAAACAAGCGTCCAAAGACTATCTACGCGCGATCTCCTTTCGGTCTCACGCCACGCAAACTACTATTGTGATTTTCGGAATAATAGGAAGGGCTTTAGCCTATCATTCTAGAGATCATCTAATGGTTCGCTACGCCATTAAAAGCATTAAGAAAACACAATAATAACAAAACGCATGGGTAATACTCTCGCAAAAAGAAACTCTATATTTTTCTACAACTCATGTTGGTAGCCGAGAGATCGCTAAAATTGGTTAACTACGGCTTCGCGTCTTATAGTCAACCCTAACCTCCCCGACCTCTGCGAATGGCTAAGGTGGTTCGATCGCGTGTCAAACCTAATCTCACTTTGGCTATCTGTGTGTCACAAAACACAAACTATTAAATTGATTGGTCCGAAATAAATAGGGAGCTCTCGCGGATCCTAAATATTTCTAAAATCATTTAATTATTGGCCAGATAATTAAAAGCATTAATTTCTCAAAATAATAACCAACATGCTTGTGTACTAAATAAAGAAATAAATTAAATTAAAACACTACATTTAACATAAAAATAATTGCATTCCATGAATATTTTAAGCACAAACCAAATCAACATTTACAAAATCAATCAACCCAAGAAACCATAACAAATATCTAAAAATATGAGTAGAAAGAATTGAACCGAAAAATCGCGAATCCGGGTTGAAATCTTTTGCAAATGTGTCCTTGGCCCTTGATTTGATATTCCAAACCTTCAATGGTGATCAAGCATCGGAGGAATGGAAGAAATTTGAGATGAAATGGGGCTGGTGCCCCATTTAGGGCTTATGCCCGTAAATGGGGTTGTTCTCTTTTTGCGAATGGAAGCTATCGAGACAAAATGGAGAGGCAAAGAAGAGGTCGGAAGTCGGAGGGCATTTTCGCGAACGTAAGAAAGTTAGGGACAAAATGGAGAAGGAAAAGGCCGATGGGCAGGCCGGGTCGCTGGTGAACCTGAGGGAGGAGCAGGGTTGATCAGTTGAAAGTGGGTGGAAGGAGAGATAAAAGTGGTGGCCGGAGAGATGGTAGGTGGGTCGAACACGCGTCATACCCGGATCCGGATGAAGGACCGCGGACCGACTTAGTGGAGGAGGCGCGGCAGAATTTGACAAGTGGCGCCATCAGGAGCTCGACAACGCGCAGGGGCCTCTATGCAATTAAGGCGGTTGCCCTTCATTTTCTGTTAATTGCTCCAGTGCCCTGAGTCTTGAATTTTAGCCCAGACTGTTCCTCCTGTGCTTTGCAAAATGATCCTCGCTAGTATTTTCACCTCAGTTAGCCTCCCTCGAATGCCTTGGAACCTTGACGACTTAACTGCATTGACCAAATACTTTCCAAATTAACTTTTAAGCCCGAATTGCTCGAACTTCGTGCTAAACACCATATAAAAGCACGATTATGCTTGAAACCCACATTAAGCACAAAACACAAATAATAATATTTTCAAAGCATAATTAACTCAAAAATAGCACAAAATAAAAGAAAATTCCCGGAAAATTAGTTGAAATCTTGCGCTCATCGTGATCACTTATAACCTATGGGTTTTTGATTTGACAGAGTTTGGACGGGGTTTGGAGACTCTAGGGGCTTCCACTCACCTATCTCGCACCTCTCGTACTAATTTCTATCGTTGAAGACGAAGGGACATGGCTTGCGATTTTTAATCGCGACATGAACATCGAAAATGGGAGGCCGAGACCTCTATTTATACTTGAAGCAGTGGACGCCAGTCCGAAATTTTTGAGTTTGTTTCCTCAGATCAGCCGTTTGTATCTTGTGCTCCATAACTTGTACAATTTCTATCTTAGAGAGATGAACAATGAAAGGCTTGGTGCCACCAAGGGAACCCTTGGCGTGGCACTTGGCCTGGCGCGGCACCAAGCAAGCCTTTTCAAGTTTGATTTTGCACTTTCTCCCCCGCAGCTCATCGCGCATCCTTTCGCATTTTGACTCCTAACTTGACATTTGTTAAGTTTTAACAGTTCTTGATATTTTATGTCAGTCACATACCAGAGGTACGAAATTGGGGTGTCTACACATACACAAATCTTTAACTACCTATGCATATGATCAATTTCATTATTTACATTATTTTACTTCAGCTTTTATCCCACTCAGCCTATGTCATTGCCCACGTCCTTCGCAGCCCACCAAGGTCGGCCCTGTCATAAGGAGAGTGAGACCATGACCTTGGGCCCCCTAAAAATACCTAATTTTTTAGGCCCCCAAATCTCACAAAAACCCTACACATTATTAAAAAAATAAAATAAATGCCCTATTCTAATTTCTAAAAAAAGGCTTAGGCTCCGTTTGTTTCACGAAAAATGACTTTTGGAAAACGTTTTCCTCATTTTCCAGTTTTTGGTAACCAGAGGAAAATGTAGTCAACATAAAAGTTTTTCCAAGTCAATGGAAAATGAAGCATTCTTTTCAAGAAAATGACTTACAGATTTATTTTCCAAATGTTCGAGCACCCCTTCGCCCTCTTCCACAATTACACATATTTGCAAACACACAATATTTTATTCAACAAATACATTGTTTATAAATATAATTAGAGTTTGTTCATGTTATTTATAAATTATAATTTAAATAAATACTCATTACGTCATAAAATTAGTATCCAGTATATTATTTAGGGGAGTCCCAAATATTATCAATTTTCTTTTTTAAAACATTTTTTCATTATTACCAAAAAAATTTTGTTTGTATTTGTGACGTTGAAAAAAAATGGACCTTATTGATTTAACACCATTAATGATAAATTAATGATTATTAAAAGAAAATTACTTAAAGTTAAACATTATTTTATGTTCAATATAGACATTAATATTAGAATATACTTTTTGTATTTATTCATGTATTGTTTTCCGTAACATTTTCCATGTGTTTACCAAACACCCGAAAATATTTTTTAGCATATTTTCAAAAGATTTACCAATAGAAAAAAATAACATACGTAACCTTTGTTTCTTTAATTTTTCAAAATTGGAAAAAATTATGCTACAAAGGAAGGGCCTCGCTCAACGTAATTGGCCTTGGGCCTCCGATTTTACAAGGCCTGCATGCAGACACCGCCCACGCCTATGTCCATATGTCCATATGCCAGCCGCGTGTGCATCAATACCTTGCAACCTTGCCGCCCCAACAAGAGGCCATGACATGCCTCGCTCATGCCATGGCCACACTCACCGACTTAAGTGCTTACAAACACTCCCCCACCAGAGAGTCCGATCTCTTCATCTGATTGTCATTCCAAAAGAACGATTTGTTCTTCAAACTACCACAACGTCACATCACGTTCCAAGTAGCATCCGCCACGCCTTCCCTTTCCATTGCACGAGAAAATCTGTCATGATTCTTCTTACTCATCCCCATTGTTCTATGATCAAGTATCTTCTCAATCTACTCGAACCTGCTTTTGAGACAGAGAGAGGAGCTCTTCAATTTTTGTTTCTCCCACAATAGACTTTCATGAAAAGGCTTCAAAAACTCGATATGAAATGTAGGATGCATCTTCATCCTCTCTGTAGGTTCAACTTATACGCCACCGCCCAACCCGACACCTCAAATGGCCCGACCCTCATATCTTGGCACCAATCCCTAAGTCTCGACTTAACATTGATGTTTTTCCGCATTTGAGGAGTCGCACCAAAGAAACTTTCTCCCCAACATGAAATTCCAACGACCTTCGCTTGTCGAATACTTCCGCATCCGATTCTACGCCTTTAGTAAGGCTTTCCGTGGCTTCCTCAAACAACTCATGCCTATCCATAGCATAGCGATGGCCGACGCTTCACCCATTCGTTGAATAACAAACTTCATTTGGAATCCGAGGCTACGCTCCCAACACAATTTCAAACGAACTCTTTTCCCTGATGAAGAAGAAGGTGCGAGTTATAGCAAACTGGCAACATCCATAAGTTAAGCCGCAACTCCTCGCCGACTTGCACTTACATAATGTCGTAAGTACTCTTCAAGTAAAGAATTGAGTCGGGCTTGGCCATCGGTTTGAGGATGATTGGTCGTGCTAAACTTTAGTTCGACCCCAACAATCCAAACAATGATGTCCAAAATGCGCATGTGAACCGAGTATCACGATCACTAATCACGCCCTCGGCAAACCCGAAATACTTCACCACATGTTTGAAAAATAGTTGTGCAAAGAACATCGCTCGGACAAGCACGGGTGCCGGAATGAACACGCCATACTTTGAAAACCTATCAACAACAACAAAAAACCGACCGCATGTCGCCTACCTTGGAAATCCGTAAATGAAGTCCATTGACACCGACGCCACGATCTACTAGGAATAGGAAGTGGCTGTAACAAACCCACTTCTTTCTTCATTTTTCGACTTGTCTAGTTGGCAAACTAGGCAAGACTTCACACATGCCTCTACATCGTCCAACATCTTTGGCCAAATGTAAGTTCGGCAAAGTAAGGCATACATCCGTTCCACCCCCGGATGTCCAACCCATCTTGAGTCATGCGACTCCATCAAAATCTTCATTCTCAGATTTCCCCCGCTGGGAACATACAACATGTTTCCCTTTGCTCGCAACAAGCCATCTTCAACCCAATACTTACGCACAGCACCATCACGTACTTCCGTAAGCAGTTTTTGGTAGGCTTCATCCATTGCAGTACGCTTCCTGATTACCTCAATGAACCCAGATTCGACCAGCATCAAGGCAGCCACAAATGACTCCATTGTCGCCTTCCTACACAACGCATCGGCCACACTATTCTGCACTCCCGGCTTGTGAACCCACGTAAAGTCGAACTCGGCCAAAAACTCCTACCATCGAGCATGTTTAGGTGTCAACTTTTTCTGAGATTTGAAGTACGTGTTTGCCACATTATCGGTGCAAACAATGAACTTCGTACCTATCAAGTAATGCCTCCACACTTCCAAACAATGCACCACCGCAGTCATTTCTTTCTCATGCGTACTATACCGATGTTTCGCATCCTTGAGTTTTCGACCTTCGTATGCAACCGGATGTCCCTCTTGAACCAATACCCCGCCAATAGCTTTGTCTGACGCATCCATATGAAGTTCAAATGGCTTCCAAAAATATGGTAGTCTAAGGACCGACTCCGTTGACACAATTTCTTTCAACTTGTCAAACGCCTTTTGGCACGCCTTTGTCCACTCCCACTTTCTGCCTTTCTTGAATAAATCAGTCAAACAATGGACCACTCCCGAGTATCCTTGCACAAACTTTCTGTAATAGTTGGCCAAGCCCAAGAATGATCGCAGTTCCGTCACTTTTGTGGGGGCAGGCCAATCAACAATGGCCTGAACCTTCCTTGTATCCACCATCACCATTCATTGGTTAATCATTTGCCTAAGAAATGTGATTTGGGTCCTGCAAAACTCACACTTCTCTTTCTTGATGTAAAGAGAATGTTCCCGCAGCTTCCCTAGTACATGTCTTAAGTGAATTACATGTTCTTTTAGGCTATCACTATACACGACAATATCATCCAAATACACAACAACGAACTTGTTTAGATAGTCATATAAAACATCGTTCGTTAAGTTGCAAAAAGTAGCAGGGGCGTTTGTTAAGCCAAACGGCATTACTAGAAATTCGTAAGAACCATACCGAGTAACGCACGCTGTCTTGGCTTCATCTCCCGCTGCAATTCGAACTTGCCAATATCCCGATCTTAAATCATGCTTCGTAAAGTATTTGGCATAGGACAGCCTATCAAACAATTCAACCACATTCGGGACTGGATACTTATTATTTATTGTTACCTTATTGAGTGCCCGATAATCAACACAAAATCTCAAAGTACCATCCGCCTTCTTTTGAAATAGTACCGGCGCACCATAAGGAGCCTTCGAGGGGCGCAGCTACCTCGATTCAAGCAACCCATCTAGTTGTTTCCTCAACTCCACAAGCTCGACTGGACCCATTTTGTAAGGAGCAAGAGCTGGTGGCTTCGTCCCTGGTTCCAACTCGATCTTGTGGTCAATAGCGCGTCTTGGTGGCAAGCGTTTCGGCAACTCCGGGGGCATCATGTCCTCAAACTCTTCAAGGACTGCACCAACATCATCCGACACTTCCACAAATTGATCTTCTTTTATCTCGATAAGGCCTGCAACAAAAGTTTATTCCCCATGCTTCAGTCCAGATTCAATCTGTAAGGCCGACAAAGTTCCACTTCCAGCACCACCTTCCTTTATCCGCTTCGAAGAAACAGCCTTCACAAAACATGGTTCGCCTTCATTTGCAATCAGCAAACCGCCTAGATGGGGCATGATTGAACACTTGATTTTGGCCAGAAAGTCGATGCCCAAAATCATGTCAAAGTCATCCAACTTCATTGCCATCAGATTGCACTCTCCGTGCCACGGCCCAATAGACACTTCCACACAAGCCGTACGCCCGACTTATTGAGCGCATGAATTTACCACCTTAATCCGTCTGCTACTAGGAGATAGTTCGATTTCGAGCAACTTGACATTCTTTTCTGCAACAAAAGAGTTAGTAGCACCAGTATCTACTAACGCTAATACATCACGTCCTTTTACAAATACTTTTACATACATCAGTCCATGAGTTTGGACCATTCTTTCTGTTTGCAAAGCATTCAACAAGTGAATGGGATTGACCCACTTAGGTTCATCCCTTTCCGCTTCACTTTCTTCAGTTTCGATGATTGCATTTAACTTTCCCCTCCTTGGACATTCTTTCATAAAGTGGGGACCCCCCACAAATGTAGCACGTCATAGACTTCTTCCCGTTGCCCTCGTTTCTGAAATGGCTAGAAGTTTCACCGTCTTTCTTTTTCTCGAACTTTTTCTTGTCTTTCGTAGCGAATCTCCCTTTCACGGTCGAACTCCTATTTTTCCCAGCATCCTTTGAAGGTCCCAACTTGTAGTCAACCAAGCCATCCACAACAGCAATTGCGGCAGACAAATCCTTAACATTTTGCCTCCTCAATTCAGACTGCGCCCACGGCTTCTATCCCGACACAAAGTTGAACATTTTGTCCTATTCCGACATGTTTCGAATGTCCAGCAACAACAAACTGAATTGTTTCACGTACTCACGAACAGTGTCTATTTGTCGTAGATTCTTCAAGCCCTCCCGAGCCAACCATGCGACATTGCAAGGCAAAAAATGTTCACGAAGTTCCTTACGCAACATCTCCCATGAATCAATATGTGGTTTTCCCGACTCCTCTTCATATGTACGGGTACGCCACCAAAGCTTAGCATCACCGATTAAATACATTGAAGTAACATTAACGTTTACCTTTTCAATGTAATTAATTCTGGAAACCTTGAAATATTGCTCCATATCCCATATGAAGTTTTCAAGTTCCTTTGCGTCGCGCTTTCCGCCAAATGCCTTCAGGTCAGGAATTTTGTATTTCGAGCGGCCCTCGACGAATCCGCCCGACGAACTATCCGCAACAGTTAATCAACTCGTCCGACATCCTTTGCATATGTTCCTTCAATTCTTCTGAAGCTAGCGTGTTTGAAGCAACTATGTCTTAGATTGCCTCGCCATCAGTCCTAGTCAAGATTCCTACCGCAGCCTTCAACTCTGCCATATCAGTCCGCAACCCACGAACCTGATTAGCCAAAGCGACATCTTCATCCGACAAGGCAACCCCCCCGAACTCCTCCAAGCGCAACAGCCTTTCCGAAGTTGAGCCCACCATTTCCGTCCAGTCTTAGAGCCAATCTGATACAAATTGTCACATGGTTATCTAATTTTTCTCAAGTATAACACCTATGCGGCCTGCCTTACACCTAAGGACAGTAGCCTTCCCTTTTTATCAACTTACAACGAGTATGACAAAACACAACAATGGAATAGTAATGCACACAATATTTACAGGCCAAAACGCCCAACCTTTTATTACTCAATAATACAAAGGATTACAACAATGTCTAATGGATTCCTTTACGCCTAACTCGGATCTGCCCTAAAATTAGTTAGAATAGCCTTATAAATGACTGCCTTGGACAAGCAAACTGTTCATAACCACCGGGACACATGGTTGCTAGATCTGGTGGCAGTTTTCTATCCTAAAACTGCCCGCAACTGCCCAACAGCCTTGCCTTAGCCAATTGCCTGCTACACCTGATGTCGCCACTGCCCAACTCCGTTTGGCCCTACATTCCACCAACACTGCTTTTTCCAAGAACATCGCCCATGCCACCGCTGGTCTATCGCTTTTATCCCGCCACCTATGTCATTGCCTTCACGCCCCAGCCCACCGCCCACGCCTATGTCCATATGCCATAGCCCGCGTGTGCATCTATACCTTGTAGCCTTGCTACCCAACACAAGGCCATGACATGCCCCGCTCATGCCATGGCCACACTCACCGACTTAAGTGCTTACAAATTCTCCCCCACCAGGAGAGTCTGATGTCCTTATTGGATTGTCATTCCAATAAAAACTGATTTGATCTTTAAATTGCCAAAACATCACATCAGGTTCCCAAGTAGTATCTGCCACGCCTTCCCCTTTCCATTGTTCTATGATCAAGTATCTTCTCAATCTACTTCTCGAACTGCTTTGAGACGGTGAGGAGAGCTCGCTCAATTTTTGTTTCTCCCGCAATAGACTTTCATGAAAAGGCTTCAAAAAACTAACATGAAATGTAGGATGCATCTTCATCCTCTCTGGTAGGTTCAGCCTATACGCCACTGCCCCAACCCACTTCAACACCTCAAATGGCCCCTCATATCTTGGCACCAATCCCCTAAGTCTCAACTTAACATTGATGTTTTTCCAAATTTGAGGAGTCGCCTTCAAAGAAACTTTCTCCCCAACCCGAAATTCCAACGGCTCGCTCTTATCTACAGACCAAGATCCGATTCTCGTGCCTTAATAAGGCCTTCCGTGGCTTCCTCAAACAACTCCCGCCTATCCATAGCATACGTACGCTGCAGACGCTTCCACCCATTCATTGAATAGGAACTTCATTTGAGTCAGGGTTGCGCCTCAACACAATTTCAAACGGGCTCTTCCGGTTGATGAAGAACAGTGCAGTTATAGCAAAACCGAAAGATCCATAAGCTCCAACCAATTCCGCCGACTTGCACTTACATAGTGTCGTAAGTACTCTTCAAGTAAGGCGTTGAGTCGCTCGCTTTGGCCACCAGTTTGAGGATGATAGCTATCTATGCTGAACTTTAGTTCGGACCCCAACAATCCATACAATGATGTCCAAAATCCGCCTGCGAACCGAGTATCACGATCACTAATCACGCCTCCCAAACCCGAAATACTTCACCACATGTTTGAAAAATAGTTGTGCAGTTGGCAAAGAACATCCGCCGGACAAGCATGGGGTGCCGGAATGAACACGCCATACTTTGAAAAGTCAACAACAACAAAAACCGATCGCTATGCTATCCAACGAATGGTTGGAGACTATCCAGTCATACCGCTATGCTATGGATAGGCGGAGTTGTTTGAGGAAGCCACGGAAAAGCCTTACTAAGGCGCTAGATCGGATGCGATGTATGACAAGAAGCGGAAAGTCGTTGGAATTTCAGTTAGTGAGAATGTTTTCTTGAAGTCGACTCAAGCATTCTAGTGAATTTTTGTAATTACTTATAACAAGTTTAGAAAATCATCTTATTATAAATAACTTTTGCAAAAAAAAATTTTTAATTAAAATTGTGCATCACATGAGTACTATCTATTAATCTTTTAATTAATAACTAATAAATATTAAAATAGAAATTGTTGTAACCATATGACAGTTTTCTGTAAAATGACTCCAACGTGTCAACTTTGTGTAAAATGAGAAAATATTTTTTTTTGTTTTATCAAATATAGTTTAATTTGAAACTTTGCAATTCTTATCTATTTTCATTTCCCTACTATTTGATTGATACAAGTTATTCATACGACAATTTTATGTTTTTTTTTCTATTAATATATTAAACAAAATCTATTAATTATTAAATATTAATTATAGAAGCCACCTTATAACTTCATGTTAAAATGATCAATTTCAACAAAAAAATTACTAATCAATTGATATCTATTAATTACTAATTGCATTATATTTTAAATTCTTTTATTTTCAGAATATTCGTATGCAAATCTTTCAATTACACATTCATATGATAAATCGAAAAATTTAATGATTTATTACAAGTTTAAAAAATAATCTTATTATAAACAACTTTTACAACAAAAAAAAAATCAAAACCATGCATCGCACGACTTGTTGAATTATCAAAACCATACTCCAAATTTCAATATCAAAGAACAAGCGGGAAAGATGGGGATAGAAAATAAAAATTTAAACTTAACTACCCCTAATAATTTCACTTATCTCACTTTTGGTTGGCTAGAGCTACTAACCTCCCAACAACTTCACTCCAAATATACGATCCGTTACAAATAAACTAGATTCTATACTCTTGTCTATGGTACGACGTCAGTATGTGACAATGTCAATATTCAAATAAACCAATATATGTTTTAATCATTTATCAAAAAGAGTCTCAATTTTCTAGGTATGTTGACATACAAGTACTCCAGCCCAAAGTGTTTCTGAATATGCTTAACAAAAGAAACTCAAACTTACATAATAACTAATTTAAAATTAACAAGTCTCGGTAATCAGTTAAAACAATATGATCAATATCCAACAATAAAATAAAATTTTAAAAGCTATTTTTGTAATTTTATTTATTTATTTATTATTTTTAGGGAAACAGGAACGGTACCCTATTAGAATTTATTAATAGAAATAAAATTACAAACTTGAGGAGGACAACCAGTCTTGCCCTTATAAGAGGGAGTATGAATGAGCTTGACCTCGAAAAGGAAATACTAACAACTAAAAACTAAGAAATTTGAATCTAAGGTAAATTTTGGGCATCCATAATGATATCACTACGAATCAAGCGAGATTTGACAAAGAAGAAAAAGTGACATACATACCCGTTTCCATAGCAAGATTAGCAAAACCAATAATAAAAAATTATTAAAGAAAAAAAAAATTTGGCATGTAGAAACAATATTATATTGTTTTTCCACAATAATGACAACTCAATCTTGTTCTGGAGGCTCTTGCTTCACAACAATGACTGATTTTAAAACGCGAGAATAACTTTGTTTAGTATTTCCACCTACACGTGAGACAAATAAGATTCACACAGATTAATTTAACTATATATTATGCATATAAGTAATTAATTAAAATATAAAAAAATATATCACCTCATTTACAAAACTCGAACCCTCCCACATATCATTGTACAATAGTATTGGCATATGTTGAGGTGGAATTTGAGATGCAGATGGGGTTTGCCGAGACTGTTTTAGAACAATGTGCAAGATGAAAACGGTGTAATTGTAAAATTTATATCATATGCAATTATTAATGCTTATCTAAGAATGAGTTGTGCTTATAAATTCCTCTACAAAATCAGAATCATAACAATCAGGTGTGGGAAGGTGGAGATGCATGTGGAGTGTCAAAAGGAGTTGCATGTACCTATTTGAAAGCATGTGTTAGATAGAAACAATATAATCGTAAAAATTGATTTTGATATAAAAGTGCATGAAATGACAATATTTTTCTATCATAGTTGTAATGGTAAGAGAATTGTTATTCGATTAAATGTAGTACATCAGGATAGTTCAACGTATAATTGACCACGAGTAAACACTGGCATCCGAAGATCCATGCCAACAAATTTAACAGGTTTATTTATAGTCATTGTATAGGTCAACATAGTTGGAAATTGTCAATCTTGTAATTGGAATAGTAAGTTCAAAAACGAATGAGGTAAGAGAAATTATTGGTATAAACAATGTTCTAAAAATCAAACTAAGCGGGCGCCTAGACGCTAGGCGCCACCCCGATGCCTAGAAATTTGACAAATCGGCGAAAAAATCAACTAGGCAAGCTAGGCGTTCTAGGTGGCCAAGTGCTGATTTTTCTTAATTTTTTAGTTTTTTTTTAATTTTGGCACTAAATAATATCATTTTGGGTTTTTATAATAATAATAATAAATATCAATTTCAAATTATTAAATTATTTTTGTAAATTTGTAATTGTCAACATGACCTATAGATAATTGAACTGTTGACTATTTTTGTAATATTTTGAATCTTAGATGGTATTAAATTTCTAGTTTTACTTTTAAAATTGAACATCATAATGTAATTATTATTTTTAAATTATTAGGTGATATTTAGTATTAGTATATTTAAAAAAATCATGTCTAATAATTAGGTTATAATAAAAAAATATATTAAAATGATGTAATATCAAATTGTCAGATTTATCTCCGATTAAGATTTCAGCTTTCAATAATATGATGTAATTCCAAATGATGCAACACAAATGATGAAATGACCAAGGGTTCGACAGTATCAAACAATGGTTTTGTATAAAAATATTTTACCCGCACTGACACTCTCATTCAGAAAAAGGTCTTTCCATGATTCTCAACCACCGAAGAGATTAACTTTGAATTAATTTGTTTATCAAGACGATAGTTTATTTCACAAACACTAATATATATATAACGAAGTGATTTGTTTTCATTATTTTAGTAACGGTGGTAAACTACATAAAAGAGTTCACTCACATTGTGAATTCAGCCTATTCTTATTTGAACCAAGTAAATTAGAAGTCAAACTTGCTAACTTGGGTCCGTTTTTGTAGACTAACAATCCCATGTAAGTTTAGGATTTCAAGAAAGACTATGAATTTCATGTACATTTAAACTTGACCGCCGGTTCAAAAATTATCGTAAGGGGATTCAAATTCGAACCGTAAACCGTGGCGATTCCAATTCGGTTCTAAACACCGGTTCACACGGTTCCAAAAAATTATTATTATTGCTTATGCATGTTTTCTATTTTGTTTTGGAACGGCCGGTTCATTTTTGAGAAACCGGACCGTTGAATTGATGGTTCCAAGTCGGAACCATTTGGGCACAACCTCTACGTATATTTTTGTAATTGTAACGAGTCTTGTATTTATAAGGAATCACATGTGTTACTCACTTACAACCCTAGCTTGTACTAGTGATTAAGCTATGATTGCTACTACAAAATGGAAATAATAAAACATATTCCAATAGGTGAACCAAAGAAACAAGGAAACAATAACCATAATCATAAGCAAGTGTTACACCAATGGTCCAGCCATATACCTTAAGCTAAAATGATTGTACAATTCAACAACTTGATATTGACTCAAGTAATCCTACATTGTATAGTTACTTGGACAAACCCATAAAAATGATTCTCCCTACAATCAGAAAACATGAGCTTATGCCCAGCCCTATTGTACCATTAAAGCACTTTATACACTAGTTTACAACTCATTCAGTACACAAATATGCCAAGATTATGTAAAATTAAGGCATCGTTTGGTGCAACGTTTTTAAAATGAAATATTTTCAAAAGCAATTTCATTTTTATAAACACGTTTAGAAAACTATTTTAAAACGTTATTTTTCATAAACAGAGTAGTTGTAAACGTAACATATTTTTAAAACGCTAGAAATTAAAGCGTTTTAAATGCTCTACATTTTTAAAATGCTGCATTGAAACACTTTTAAAGAGAAAACACTGCGTTTTTTACCAAACGTTTTGACCAAAACACTCCATCAAACAAACACCGAGTCTCCACACGAACATACAAAACAGGACGAGGGCACTACTGTGAGTTCTAATAAAAATGTAAAAAAAAAATCTAAACAATCCTAATCACAAGCATACTCAAAATAAAATTTTGAGAATAAAAAAAAACAAAGCAAGTTTTTTTAATTTTAAAAGGTATAAGTATGACTATATAACTCATTGTTGGCATAGAGATTGTAACTAAGGACATCGGGCACTACTAGAAAAACGTCAATTACTGACGGAAATTTCCGTCAGTAATCCGGTTTTCCAACGGAACCGTTCCGTCAGTATTCCGTCGGTAAATTTAGTAGGTGATCACAAACGGAACTCATTCCGTATTTCGTTTCCGTCGTTTTTCGCTAACAGACATTTCCGTCAGAGATTTCCGTCAGTAAATGTTAGTTCCGTTAGTAATACCGACGAACGTTTCCGTTAGCAATTTTCATCTCCGTTAGTGATTTCTGACGGATTACTCCGTTAGTAATTTATATTTTCGTCAGTAATACCGACGAACGTTTCCGTTAGCAATTTTCATATCCGTTAGTAATTTCCAACGGATTACTCCGTCGGTAATATATTTTTCCGTCAGTAATACCGACGAACTTATCCGTTAGCAATTTCCATTTCCGTTAGTAATTCCTGACAAATTACTCCGTTGGTAATATATATTTCCGTCAGTAATACCGACGAACGTATCCATTAGCTATTTCCATTTCCGTTAGTAATTTCCGACGGAATATACCGTCAGTAACATATATTTCCGTCAGTAGTCCCAACGGAATATTCCGTCAGTGATTTCCAACGGAATATTCCGTCAGTAATTGCAAAAATACTAACGGAATGTCCGTTAGTAATGCTAAAAAATGCTTAAAATATTTTAGCTTTACGAACATAATTTCCGTCAGTAAAATTAAAAAGAAAAATAATAATTTTTATATAAATTAAATTTTTTTAGGTACCTGATTTATCATAAATATATATAATAGACTCATGACAAAAATTAATTGCACTACAAAACTAAAACATTAAATAGAACAAAATGTTATTACATCAAATTCGTTTCCCAAATCTATTGTTAATTACGATTGTATTAAATATTCGACGCAAAGAAATTATGTAAAGGAATTAGGGGACTAGGTACGAGGAGTGGACGAAGATCCATGCATAAAAGCGGTCATCTGGGCGCGCATCTCTGCTATTTCACGTGCCTGCTCAGCCATTTGTTCATCTCATCGAGCCATAACTTCATCCTGCTACGCCACCCTAGCTTCCAATGCATCCATCTTGGCTTGCGAAGCTTCGTCCAACGGAGCATTTGATCCTCCCGTTGACAACAAACTCGGAGAAGAGACTGTGGATGAAAGCAGAGTGGCACCATAGTCTCCCAATCCGTATAGTCTATTCCCCCTTTTTTTTCGTCCTTGGGACGCAACTCTCTGCCATAATTCTATTTTCGACGAAGCAGGAACGAGAGTTCCCTCTGAACTCCCCGTGTGGTCCTGGGTGGCCTCTTCATTTGCAATCATCTTATAGGCATTATGTCATTTAAAAAAATACAATAATTAATAATAAAACATCAAACATAATAGATATATGATCTAGCTGGATATACATTAAGAATTTTGATACTTACATATGTAGACTCGGCAGTTTGATCAACCCACTGACGAGGTTGACCAGGAGCACCCTGAGTGGTGTGCGTGCTAACAAATACGTCAAGAAAATCGACGTCGGGACCGAATTTCTTTACCTACAATCATTATTACAATTAGTTAACATAGGGGTGGCAATTTGAGGCACGACACGATTGACCGACACGAACACGGCACGAAATTATAGGGTTTGGGCTGGGGCTTATCGGGTTCGGGCCGTTATAGGGCCAACACAATAAGGCGCGATAAAAATGGGTTGTTATCGGGCTGGCTTGATAAGCACGGTAAGGCACGATAACTAAAATATATATGTTTTAAAAATATATTTTTAAAAATTTACTAGGGGTTATTCACTTCTTTCAAACTATTTTCATGATTATTTCATAGTTTTATCATTTGAAAATTTATGACTTTTAAACTACTTGACTATTTATATTGATAAATTTTCAAAATATGCATTAGAAAATCAAAATTATATATTTTATAATGTTTATTGGGCTTAACGGGCCTGACTAAATAAATCATGTTTTTTTGCTTATCGTGTCTATCGTGCCGTGCCGTGCTTATCGTGTTTTTATCGTGTCGTGTTCGGGTTTTAATATTAGGCACGATAAGCTTATCGTGCCGTGTTCGTGTTCGTGCTTATCGTGTCGTGCTATTATCGTGGCGTCGATTTTGCCACCCCTAAGTTAACATAGCATTGTAGAATCCATTTAATGTAGCAATCATATAGTCATGGAAAATGAAATGGCATCTAACAGCTTCATTAAACTTCCATTGTTAAACCAATACCTATATCATGGAATTCCAATAGATGTTGATGAGCTAACGGTAGAGTGCATTTCAAGCATGATGGTTAGATTTTTTTAATTTGGAGACAACACAAGGTAGAATACTTGCAAACCACTCGAAGTGGGAATAATTGGATTAGTTCTTATACAGGAAATGCAACCCTCTTAAGGCTCTTTTAACCTAGCAACATGCCAAAAATAAACAAGTACCTCATGACATAGCCAAGAGCAAGGGAATTTTCCATACACAATTAGCCGATTTCATGAATGCTCCAGCTCATTTCTAATATCCTACTATTGATGCCAAAGTGTAATCAAAGCGAAAAATAAATTTTAAAAAGCAAATAATGAGATCAAACATAGCCGAGGCCATTCAAGCTCAACATTATTAACTTAAGAGTGATTATGTCGTACACAGTCGACATCTCAAGTAAGATGGTTGCGCACACTTATTTCACCGGTAACAAATGTGCACTTTAGGTTAATTGCTTATCACAAGTGAAGAACACTTGCAGGCTTAAGCAATCAAGAAAATTTCTTTGTTCTAATCTCCGCCATCACAACCACTATAATGAAACCCACAGTCAAAGAAAAAGAACTCAAGTACACCAAGATCAAGCATAACTATTCAAGCACAACACTTTTACTTCAACCTATGAATCAAAATCCATTTTTGTTCTTCTCACCATTTCCATCACAATTCGGACTCACATAAAAAAACAATTCAATTAAAATTCAAGAAACACTCTTGTAACCAATCAACAATTAGCACCAAATTAAACAATGAGACGATTTGCAGCTACAAAAACAATGATAAGTTTTTACAGAGATTTAAACTTTGAATGTCGTGACACCATTTGGCAATTATTACAATCTGTTATCCACAAGAAGCTTTACAGAATCATATTCGTCCATGTTTCTAGTCTTACTGTTGCAATAATCTTAGTTTTAGTTTAATTTGACACAATGATATGTGTTTGACTCTGCAGCAAAGGACTGGACACAGCTAATTCCATCAGTTCGATTTAGTTCCTAAAGGTAGTAACATATATTTGCTCATTTCATGTCTCTCGAACTACTATGTAGCTGAGAAAGAAGCTTTTCAGCAATTAAGATCGAGTAGAAATTTTCTACAGTTCTTGAAACGAGTGTACTATTTACACCTTGCCTTATCTAAGAGAAGAGATCTACGCTAGCAGAACTAATCTAGCTGCATCAACCTATTACTCTTTCCTTTGAAAAATACCTCCAGGGAATCCATTTTCTGTTTTGTGATTTCTCAATTAGTATCAAAACCTACCATCTGTTATTGGTTTGAAGATAAGGTCGTCCTGGAAAACAGGTGTTTGATTCATTGAGACCATAGCCGAATACACTCCCCCAAGTTATTGTTATTTTATAGCACTGGAACATATTCATTTCTTAGCAAGGAGGCTTACTAGCGAGAGAAAAGGCAACCTCCATCCCACCAAGTCAACCCCCTCCAACAGTAAACAGAACATCTTATGAAAAGATAAGCTAATAATATGTAAAAAAGTTATTTTCTTTATGTTTCTGCACTTTACAGTTGAGCCTTCTATGCATGAAATGTAAATATTAACTTTTGCTTTTGGCATTGCTTCAAGTCATTGAACAGATATTGATCAAGATTAACTACTCTTTGCATTCCGCCAACTTGTATTACAAGTCGTTGAATTCCACATATGTTCAGTAATTTTCCCTATTCATGGACTATCAACTATTCTTTACGTATAGTCATGCATGTAGAATATGACTCCAGCAATGATTATGAGTGTCAAGTTGATGCTAGAAAGATGGAAACAGTATGAAGGAAGGGAGATTGAGGTTTATGAAGAATTCAGGTTCTTGACAGCAGAAATCATTTTGAGGACCGCTTTTGGCAGCAGTTACAGACAAGATATATGTCCAATTACGGAAGCATCAGAAAAACTTGAAGCAACAGATTTGAGTCTGGAGACGAATAACTAAAGGTAGAGGAATTAAAGGCTGGAGAAGATCTCAATTTGGAGTCAGAAGCATCTCCAATTACGAAAGCATCAGAAAAAGAAATTAATCAAGGCACTGAGAAGCCTGCCAACATCACCAGCTCTGTGCTTGATGTGTCGGTAGAAGAGACTGAAAAAGAGAAGATGCAGGAAGCAGCTAATTATAATGAAAAAATAGATACTCAACCAGTAACACTCGTATCGGAAACAAGCTTAGAGGAAATTCAGCAAGGGGAAAACCTTATAAAGGGTTCTCATACAGAAAATCAGATTGAGAAGACAGATGAAGCAAATGAAACAACAGAGGAAACTGTCAGCAAAGAGGTAAGAGACAAAAAAAACTTAAATTTACATTTGAGCACCTGTTTCACCTGTTTTCTATTTCTTACAATATGTACACATTTGAGGCATTAAATGAAAAGAAACAAAAAACAGATCACAGAGGACAAGGAAGTTGCCAGGATTAAAGTTTGTCGTCACAGCCTTTTAAAAATTTTAGGAACGGAAGGAGTAGTACAGATATGTTTGCTGGTAATAGCAACAGAAATAATGATGATTATGTTGTCGCTTACGATTCGAGGAAAAGAAAGCAGAAGCAGAAACAGAATCAGAATAAAAGAAAGCAGAAACAGAATCAGAATAAAAGAAAGCAGAATCAGAAACAACATTTTGCACCTGTTACATTTGGAGGGCTAAACAAGACAACATCATAAAACCTGAATTTGAACAATAATATTTAAATTAAGCCATGGATTTCATAGCATCAACATGGCTACCAGCTATATATCAATATTTGAACAATAATATTTAAATTAAGCCATGGATTTCATAGCATCAACATGGCTACCAGCTACATATCAATATTTGAACAATAATATTTAAATTAAGCCAAAGTAATGAAAGATGACGTAAAAAGTACTTACCATACGGTCAAGGTGCTCAGCAACACTAATGGACCCGGTTGTGTGCTTCGTACCCGATCCTGTAGCACTAAGCCTATTTCTTTTTGCCCTCGCAGATGCTTCTTTCTGGGCAGGGTCCTCCCAACGTTTTATGAAAGCAGCATAAACGTCGTCAAGCAAGCATAAGGGTTGGGGCTTCTTTGCCTCCCAGTCAGTCTTCAAGCCATGGATAAAGTCCTTGTAACGAGCCTTGCACATGACTGTGAAAGCATCCTTCGCTTCGACGTCTGAATGCGCAGGCCGGGAATATGATTTCTAAAAAATATACACTAACATTAATATGAAGCATAAATAATGAAGATAAAGATAAAAATAAAACAGTTAAATTAACATTATACCATGAACTCATCAAACCAATCGTCAACTATAGTCGATGGCACCTTTTTAAATGTTGGCCAAAACTGATCAAGTCTACGATGTTTGAGGAAGTCGCGAAACCAACGAGCGGTAGCAAGCGACCCTCCAACAAACCTAAAAATTAAAAATGTCGAATCACACGTATAAATTTAATGATAAATTTATAAAATAATAAATAAATAAAGTAAAATACACAAGGAACCAAAAATATCATGTGCAAACAGACTTACGTTTTACATTTCGAAATGGATAAGATGATCCTACCACTTGAGTCATTCTCTACCGGCTCCTCTACAACGGTCTGTGTCGGGCCATCATGGGTCGAACCGTGGGGGGTAGTGGGTGGAGTAGATGGATTGGAGTCATCATTTGGCGGAGTAGAAGATACATGCTGGGTCCCGACAATATGTGTAACAATATCTCGTGTCTTCTTACCCACATTTCCCCTACCTCTTCTCATTTCTAGATACAATAATATCATAAGAATCTAACACAAATTATAAAACATAATTAACATAAAAAATAATATACATATGTATGGAATCTTAAAATTGTACCATTTTATTACAGTTTCAATTGTCTTCTGGAATAAAACATAGACTAAAATTTAGCATAATTAATACAAACGCACTAAATGACTACCCATCTTCCTCCTCATCTTCATCTGTGTCCTCGGACTCTAAGTCACTACTACAAAACTCAACGTCAGCTTCATTCATGTCATCATCTGATTCTAATTCAGAATCATAATCGACTTCCTCTTCCTCGGACTCATCAATTTCTTCAATCACTTCTAGTTGGTCTGCACGAGGGGGAGGAGGAGGTGGCAAATCAGCTGGTAGAATTTCCTCTATTTCATCAACATTATGAGCCAGATGTGTAGAATCATCTAAGGGATGATCATCTGATGAAACATTAGGAGGCACCGGCATTTCATCCTCTTGATAACATCCCTCCAATGACGATTCTTTAGTTGTGTTGGGCTGGTATAGTATCTCAATTGTGCTTCTAGCCTTAGTCTTCCAAACAGCCCACCATCCGCTAAACTCAGCTCGCCGACGCGGGTAGGGTGTCATGTATACCTGTTGTGCTTGTGATGCTAAAATGAACACATCGTCACCCGTATGTTTGGACGAGTCCTTTACATCGATGAGATCAAATATGTCATGCTTTTGAATACCTCGTGTAGAATCTCTCCAATCACAATTAAAAAGGACAACATTGTTTTTGCCCAAATACCTCAACTCAATGACTTCTTTAAGGACACCATAGTACTCAAGGTTTCCTTTAAGATTGACACCACTATTCCATGTTAATCTTGTCTCCCCGTAAGACTTGGTGTGAAAGACGTAGCCATTCACGAAATATCCACTGTATAAGTTCACTTTCAAGTACGGATCTGCAGCTAACTCTTTTAGCCTAATAGCTTTGGTGTCGTCCGGATGTTCAGATATCTACAAAACATTTAACGAATTTATAATTTTTTAAAAAATTGTACTTTTAAAAAAGCATAATTAATTAAATGAAGTTACAATATTTACATATTTTTTTAGCCAGGAAGGAAATTCTTTGTCTGTCCTGATTGAGAGCAATTCTGGAGATATATCATCTCGAGCTTCATCTTCAAACATACTGCATTTAGAGTGATCGATAATTTATTTGCATGTTAACACAACTAACAACCTACAAATTAACTAATTATCATACACAGATTTTTAACTTACTCTAGATAGTTCTCAACCTCGGGACAATTAAGAAGAACATAGAGTTTCGCTGCATCAAACTCCTTAGGGGTTAGCAACCGTGTACCCACCGGTTTCCCGAGGAATCGACCTGGTGAAGAAAATACTGAGATGCCTCCATTACACTTTGGCTCCCCACCATCATAATTGCGTCCAACCTTGGTGAATTTTGTCTCAACATCGGGATGAAAATATGTTCCAACAAAGGCAACAATTTCATCTATAATAACAGCCTCTGAGATTGAGGCCTCAACCTTGGCCCTGTTACTCATCTTTCTTTTCAACCCACCTAGATACCTAAAAGTTAGTAGATTAGAACATTAGTGTTAATGAAGACCTTTAATTATTTATTGGAGATAAAAATAAAGTAAAATCAATGATCACCTCTCAAATGGATACATCCATCTCATGATCGAATCGGCCACCGACCCTAGCTTCATATGCCAAGTGGATCGGCAAATGCTCCATAGAATCAAAGAACGAAGGAGGAAATATCTTCTCAAGTTTGCACAATGTCACTACAATGCTCTCCTCCAACTTTTTCATGTCATCAACTCTGAGAGTGGCAGATGATAACGCCCTGAAAGACTCACTTAGCTCTGTTAAGGCCACCCAAATATTGTCAGGCAGCAAGTCCCTGAGCGCAATCGGAAGTAGCCTTTCGAGTAACACGTGGCAATCGTGACTCTTCAATCCATGAATCTTCCCCTCTTCTATATCCACACATTTACCGATATTAGATGCATAACCATCAGGAAGCCTTAGACTCTTGAGCCATTTCAGGACCCTCTGTCTATTCTCCTTGGAAAGAACATATGCGGCCACCGGTTTCACGATTTTACCATTCACCTCAGCCAACTCCAATGTGGGCCGCCTGCAGATTTCTTTAAGGTCCATTCGACCTTTGACTGTATCTTTAGTAGTGGTCTTAAAATCCATTGTCAAACACATTCTTTTCAATGTGCATGACATCAAGGTTATGTCGAATCAAATTTGTCTTCCAAGATGCGGTAACTCCCCAAAAATACTCTTCTTGGTCCAATTGTGTAATGACCGTACCACTTTTACTTTATCCTTTGAAAACTTCTTTCCCCACCTAGTATAGGGCACTCTTGATACATCTCGAAGGACATCTTCACCACTCAAACGAAGAGGTGGCTCATCATGCTCTTCCTTATTCTTACGAAATGCATTCCTTTGAGTCCTGAATGGGTGGTTTATTGGAAGAAATTGTCTATGACAATCGAACCAACACGGTTTTCCAGAGTTCTTGAGTGTGAAAGACTTGGTGTCACTCATACAATATGGACAAGCCAATTTCCCATGTGTGCTCCAACCCGATAACATCCCATAGGCAGGGAAGTCATTAACTGTCCACATCAACGCAGCTTTCATGTTGAAATTCTCTTGTTTGAACGCATCCCGTGTTTCGACTGCGAGTCTTCCCAAAGCTTTTTAACTCATCAATCAAAGGTTGGAGGTAGATGTCAATGTTCTTGCCAGGGCTCTTTGGTCCGGGGATAAATAGTGACAAAAACATATACGGATCACTCATACACAACCACGGAGGAAGATTGTAGACAGTTGCTATAACCGGCCAACAAGAGTAAGATTTTGCCCCAGGCCCAAACGGATTAAAGCCATCAGAACATATGCATAACCTTATATTTCTAACTTCGGTAGCAAAGTCTGGATAAGTTGCGTCAAAGTGTTTCCATGCTTCCCCGTCAGATGGATGAGTCAACACACCCTCTTCACGCGGACTTTCCTTATGCCAACGCATAGCTTCTGAAGTTCCTTTAGATGCGCGGGCGTTGCAATCTTGGAATCAATGGCATGTAACGCTGCTTATGCGGTATGTTTTTCTTATGTTTCGAACTACCCCTCCGCCTTGGCTTGTATCTGCTATGACCACACACAGAACATTCTGTTTTGCTTGAATTTTCCTTGTAGAAAAGCATGCAATCATTCTTACAAGCATCTATCTTCTCATAGGAAAGTCCAATCTGCCCGACCAACTTCTTTGTCTCATAAAAGTTAGTTACCAGTTTATTCCCCTTCGGCAACCATCGCTTAACTGCTTTCATGATCCGATTATAAGCAGATTGACTAAGATTGCAATCAGACTTAATGTTTAGCAACTCAGCCACAGCCTCCATCACACTAATCTCACAACCCGGAAAAAGCTTCTCCTTTGCAGAGTCCATAGCATCAATAAACTTCTTAGCAGTAGGATTTGGTTCATGTTCAGTGTTCCTGGACCAGTCGAATTCAGGACCAGCTGCATCCCTAACCATATCTTCCATTCCTTGAACTACTAAATCGTCAACGATCATAGGTTCAACTTCTGGTTCAGTTTCAAGAACTCTATTCCTTTGAGGATAATTGTTGACGTTTGTCGGTACAATGATCTGCTCACCATGAGCTATCCACCGTTTGTACCCCGGTTGAAAACCGTGTTGTAAAAGATGTTTCTGAGTAACAATTACGTACTGGAACTTCCGATTACGACACGTAACACATGGACACCTAATTTGTTCACCACTCATGTATCGGGGATTTGAGGTAGCGAAGTCAATAAAATTCTTTAAGCCTCTTCTAAACTCGTCAGTAATTCCTCTTTGGTTTGGCAATCTCCGATTATCCATCCAGCTACGATCCTCAATAGACATCACTATTACTCCTGCATTAGCGCCTATTTTAAACACAACCCAAATTGCATCCAAGTAGACACAATCTACTTGATATGTTTTCTCATAAAGCCCATATCATGTGAAAAGATAAGTTGAATCAGGAAGTTTTTTTTTATAAGTAAATAAGTTGAATCAGGATGTTTTTTTATAAGTAAATAAGCCAATCAAGTTCAAAATTCCCCAATGGGACCTGTTCCAGTACATAATTCAAATGAAAGAACTTACTAATTACATAAATCAAGGCAAGAAGCAACAGCGACAGGACTCACTATAAATACTTTCAATCATCAAATTAATAGAGTACTCAAACCATCTACTTCTCTAAGCCCTAAACTCCATCTCCCCCAAGAATACGCAGCTAGCCTAGTTCTCCCTCTCTCTCTCTCTCTCTCTCTCTCTCTCTATCTCACACACACACACAACTCGACTTCCGTCATTGAACGTCTTAATTTGATCACATGGTGTTGCAGCAAAGAAAGAATCTGATTTTTTACCAATTGGCCAGTGGTGGTTCAGTAGTCAGTGATACCGAACAAGTTCGATTCTTGTGGTAGTAATCTTTGAACCAAAACTAAAACAAAATCTGAATTCTTCCCTTTTAATTTCAGTTTTGGGCGGAGGAAACTGAATTCTGCTCATATTTATACAATTCTCTACCTATGACTTTCTATATTGGGAATTTTGTGTTCAGTTTGAGTAATTCTTGATTTCTATTTAGGCTGATTCTGTCATCTAAAACTTATGCTACTATGCATAACACACACACAGACACATAAATTTCTTTGAAATTACGACGCATAAAGGCCTTCTCTATCTCCTTGATCATTCATAATCTCCATGCAGAAATTAACAAACTGTTCCAGCTTTCTTTAGGCTGCTCTATGGCTGAACAAAACTCTCCAAAACAGCCTCAAACCCGCCACAAACCCTCCTACAATCTGCTAAAAGTTCTGAAGTTTTCTTTGCAAATTACTACCCAAACCCCTTGCTTAATTTGATCAGTTTTTATACCTTAAGACCTGCTCCAACCCGCCAACAACTACAGCCCCAAACGGTTTGTTTTGAACAGGATATTTCCTTACCAAAATAGCTAACTAATTATCAACCAAACTCCCCTCAACAAATCCTATTACACGCCTAATTAAAGCAGGCTTTGGACTGCCCAACAGCCTATTAATTCCAGCACTCACACACCTAGAACCTGCTCAAAATACTTGCCAAAACCCACGACTTGTACACAAGACAGCAAGCGTAAACTAGGGAAAAGAAAACCAGATGAATACAAGCACCACACATCTGCTACCCGGATGACTTTTTTCTGGAACCTCTCATTGATTTTACTGGCACTCTGTATATCTGATCAGTGCAACTAATCAAGGCTGTGTCCCAGTCTGAGGGAATTTGGCTGATAAGTTTGCCCAACAGACTGCAGAGATCAAATCTCTAAAGGAACTCGTAAGTCTGTACATTAGTCTTCATTTGGTCCTTGATTTTCGTTCGTATTTCAAAGTTTATTCTATGGAATTCTTGATGTGATATTGAATTTGAAAGTTTGAGCATTGCTCGAAAATATGTTCGTACCAGTAACTTGTGTGGATAAAATCTGTTTCAGGTTGAGAAGTTGCAGAAGGAAAAATTAGAAATGCAAATCTTCTTGGATATTCTGGGACAGCAAATATATGATAACAGGTACATTTACAGTTTGGTGTCAGGAATCAGGGTAGTATTTGGTTGTATCACATGTGCGAATGCTATTGCACCCAATATCTCTATCCATGGCTGGTCTACTTAGAGGTGTGCATGAATTGTGCTGATCTGGTGCAAGGTCTTGACACAAAGCTCTGTAAAAATATGAGAATGACCTGATCCTTGTAAATCATCAAAAGAGGTCAACAACACGACATATGTAATCAAAATAGTGACTAGTATTTGCAAAATCTCCAGGCGTGCTGGTAGATTTGTTAAAGATATTGTGTGACTACATTTTAGGCTTAGTAGTGCTCCCAGCTGAAGAATTTTTAGGTTGGTAACTGGTTATTATTTGCTTCCTCTTTGATGCCCTGGTTCTACTTTCCTCCTCTTTTCTTTACAGTTAAAATTCTTATTTGCTTTGAAAGTGGGCAGCAGAAAAATTTAATCATTTGTTAATGATATTGTGTGACTCTGTCTTAGGCTTATTAGAGTTCCCAGCTGAAGAATTTTAGTTTGGTAACCAAATAATGTTTGCTTCCTCTTTGATGCCCCGCTTCTACTTTCCTTCTCTCTTTTTTTACAGTTGTAATTATTGTTTGCTTTGAAAGTGGGCAGCAGAATAAATTATACACAAAGTATGTCCAGTAAACAAAGAACCATAATCTTAAAAGCACAAATTATGTCTCATATCTATGTTAGTTTTTTCAATCTTAAAATGTTGAGATACTTGTTTTCCCTGAAGAATCACCAAAGTTATCATGATAGCATACAATATGACTTTCGTACCCCAAGCTTCATACTATTGACTGGCCTAAACCTTCGCATCAGGCCCCCCTTAAACATTTCTCACAAGCATGACATTGAGGGACTACAAAAGATCTTACGGGTAACAAGCATTACTAGGCACTATACTGAAAATTTTAGAATATTGATTATGATTTTGATAGAAAACTTCCACTAACTAACTTGGACTTTCAGGTGAACTGGGACTACCATAATTTTCACAATCACAGTAACCAGAAACAACCATAAATGAGAACTTGGACAGATCTTAAGCAAAACAACAAGGATCCAGCTAACAATATGTTCAAACAACATAGCTAACAAGGTAAATGACGGTTGGATATACATCAGTAATATGAGAATTGATGGTTTTACAACAAATATACAAGAATGTGAATTGACATAATTTTCCACAATTCCAAACAAAGAAATCTGAAAATAAAAGTACTGAAGAACCCTAAGTATTGCACTCCAAAACTCAACTCGAGTTCGAGTGGACTCACAAGTGACAAGACTAGTAAATTTTATGCAAGTTGATTGGGGGTACCCCAACTCGACTAGAATAATGTATATAAAAAAATTGACGTAACTTGACCAGTTTAATTAGCTAGTATGTAATCAATTTTAACATGATGTTTATTTTGGTGTGATTTCAGGCTTAGTGGACTACTGCGATTCTGGGGTATGATAGGTTTCACTGCAATTACTATTGTTATCAATAATTTTGGTATTTTAGTTTTCAACTTCTCCCTCCTGTGATGAGGCAAGATGCTTTCTGTTGACAGTACTTGTAACTTTAACTTTCCAAATTTGCTTTGCCTAACAATATACACAGCATTACATATAGAATTGGTGGGTATTTTGTGAATTCTGTAATTTACATGCGTGCCCTTTTGTTAGTAAATCGGGTTTCCTTGGTATATTCATGTATCAGTTTGGTGCTGCTATGAAGTAGTTGAGATTTTTGTGCAATTAAGTTGACTTGTATTGACCCAGCTTTTGGTCTTCTACTTGTATATTGGAAACCCTTTAGGTTGTACCATATATGAACAAATGCATTAAGCTATTAGTAGTGCACTGCTCGACTTGGTGACAGTATGGAATAAATACGGGAAGGAAGACTTATAGAGTTTTTGCGACTTCTACTAGGTGATTTGATTGAAATCAGATCTACACTAAGTTTGTATGATTGCAAGAGCAGTCTGCTTTCATTACAAAGCATAGTACATCTTCTCAATCAAGAGACTATAGATGTTAAGGTAGGTAGTTTTTAGGCTATGATCTACTAGATGACTGGCTTAGTGGTTCTCATGATATAATCTGGCTTCCACGGACGTTTCAGCCTATGATGTACTGTTGTGGATGACCAGTTTAGTGGTTGTCAGGATATAATCCACTATGAAGGAGGGCTGGCCTAAACATGATAGTCGGCCTAGTGATTCAAAATAAGCGAGAACTGGAAGATCATTATGAGCAATGTGAAAGTGAAAGTATCCCTTGTGATAAATGCAGGAAAAAGGGGATCAAACATGAAGGCCGAGCACAGCGAGAGAACCGTAAGAGTTCCCTTTCCACAATGCAGGATAAGGGGGCGATAAGACTTGCTAAGAAAATGACAAGGGTAAAATACTAAAATTCAGAAGGTTGCATAACAGTATAGTTTTTTTTTAATTATTTTTTTTTATTTTGCGTAACAGTAAAGTTGATGATGTTGGTTATTAGGTGACCTTGTACACACCTCTCCTTATCCTCCGTTCTTGAGTTGATTACTTACACAAACAAGCAATAATTCTCATTAACACAAGAAAATCAGGATACAATTATAATCCTACAACCGAGGCTTGTAACATTACTAAATAGAAAATTATAGCAAACACAACAAGAAATTATGAAGCAAAAATAAGTATAAATGTGGGTTTGAGATCGAAGAGAAAAGATACATACCTGAACTGACTTCGCAGAATGAGTTGAAGCAGAGGGACCGACGGTGGCTGCAGTGATGAAGACAGAAGAAAAAGTTTGAGAGTCTAGGGATTTGAGAGAGACCGTGAAGGGAGAGGGAGGGGGGAATCGAGGTTTAAGAAGCTGAGAAGAAATTGAGATGGAGGGGAAATCGAAGGTTTGAGAAAAAAAATTGAGGACGTACCTTGACCGTTGGCCTTGAGGAAGGAGCGTCCAAGGGCAGTCTGAAGGAGCGATTGAGAAGAGGAAGAGAGAGAGACTCGAGGGTTTTTTTGAGAGAGGTTTATTGAAAGAGGGAGTAAAGGGCGGCAGATATTTTTAACTCCCGCCTCTGTTTTTTATTATTTTTATTTTAAAGTGATTACCGACGGAAACCTCCGATAGTAATTACTAACGGAGATATTTCGTGTCTAATTGGTGACGGAAACAAACAATTACCAACGGAAACTCCGTCATTAAATATGGCGCCATTTCATAGTGATTTTGTTGACGGACTTCCGTTAGTAATTTTAAAATTCCGTCAGTAATTGCCGTCGAAAAATTCAGTCAGTAATATTCCGTCAGTAATTAAGGACTCGTGGATCTCCGTTAGCACTTTTCAAATTCCGTCAGTAATATTCCGTTAGTAAAAGTCATGTTTCTAGTAGTGGGGTCTTTAAGTGAGTGCCCTTGTCATATCTCTCACCCATTCGGCCGATTTTGGATACCGAATATTTGAAATCCAAACCAAACACATATCGACGTCACGAGATTAAAATGTAAAATCCTAAAATATATGCATATAATCATAATACATAACTAAACTGAACAGATGATTTAAACTCAACCATCCAACACAAACCAACTAGGGGGTTTTAATCTCTATACATGAAAATCCATGAACATGATTTTCATTTTGAGAAACAAATACTGCAAAGCACTCAAAAAGTGATTCAAAGTGGCCATCTTGGAAACAAGAAAGCTGGAAATTTTCATACATTGTATATCAAGTCAAAATCATCTCATCAAGCAAGCATTTGTCTAAAGGAGCATAGATCTGTTCTCTATACAGTAACGCATCACACAGATGTCCACAAAGATTCGTATAGAAAGGTTGGGAATTTGAACAAGGATTATAAATCAAAACCATAACACCAGAGGGCATAAGCAGAATATAAATCAAAAATTGTAAATTAGAAAAGCCTCAGTTGAGATCAAAAGTATATGATTTAATATTTTAATGACTAACCTTTAAACAGAGAAACCACGGTCGAACAATGATGATCGAATTTCATTAACATAAACTGTTCCTACATCAAATATATTCGAGACTGACTGTCATAAAATCAAGATCTAAGTGCGGCTTCAATGGAGAATGAAAGAAAAGGCAACACAGTAGAATACATATAAAGGATTCTGTAGGTTGTAGCTAGGGTAAAATGAAAAGTACCAAAGTGACCATGTGTTTTGAACTGCTTTGTAAGTGTCAACGGATCGGCCCGCAACCGAGCCCATATTTGACAACCCAGGTCGGGTCAGCCCCAGAATACAACATCCTCGTAAAGATCAAGCTCGGGCTTATTGAGTCTTTCGACCTTTTGGGCCAAAAAAAAAAAAAGAAGAAGCATTTTTAAACAATTTGGCGGCAATGTCCTTAATTGAAATCGGAGGGTACTTTACTATATATTTGACCTTTTGGGAAAATGTATGAGAAAATTAAACAGTGACATTAGTCAAATACGACCATTTGACCCGATTGATGAATATATATATAATCTTTGATCATAAACCAGTGTTCTAAAAATCGCCCTAGGCGGCCGCCTAGGCGCCCCACGCCACGATTTATACCAAATCGGAAAAAATCGTCGGACAAGAAAATCGCCGATTAGGCCAAGCCGACTAATCGCTTGAGGCGGCGATTTATAGAGTATCAGTAGGTGAGGGAATCAAACGGGGAGGCGGCGATTTGTGTTTGAAGAGTGGGGGAGAGGGAGTTGGTGACCGCAGGCGAGAGAAAAATGAGAGTTCATGTTCATCTTCTACACCGGTCGCGTCTTGGAGGTTGATGGACGTGCGGCCAGCACTGTGGCAGCAATGGCTACTTTGATTGTTTGATGATGACCTGATGAGTCATGGGAGAGGTAGATAGAGAGCACATGGGCTGGTAATTTTCAGAGATAAAATGTTGAGTAGTCGCTGAAGAGAGATAAAAGAGGAGGGAGAGACCGGAGAGTAAAGAGAGTGTAGGGGGAGGGGAGGATTCGAGGAAGCATAAGTGGTTGGGGGAAATGAGCTAGGCGAGTTGCGAGACCACGTGATGTTTGGTTTCAGCTTCCTAGGTGTATTTGACTTTGTCAATTCAATTTGATTTCCGACTTTTGCTTTTTTTTCTATTTTTTCCCCTTTAACTCAACGTGTGTTTTACTTAAAAGTATTTAAGTTATTTAGTAGTTAGTAGTACTAATTAAGTATTAGTAAGTTTTAAGTTTTCAATTATTTAGTGATATTTTTATTAGTATATTTAAAGGCTTAAGTTTATAATATTAAGAAAAAATATCAAAATAAGGTAATTATATTTTAATTTCTAGGTCCCGATTAGTCCCCGACTAGTCCTCTAGGCGTTAGGCCCTGGTGTGACGCCTAACGGCCGCCTAACGATTTTTAGAACATTGCCATAAACCCTTAGTCGACCGGATAAACCAGGTTATCGACCAAATGGTTTTACACTGGTTTATTGATAAACCAGTTATCGACCAAGTGGTTTACACTGATTTATCAATAAACCACTGTAAATCACTTGGTCGACCAAGTGTTCGATCTGTCGACTACACTGTCGACCAGTGATTTCGGATGTTGAGGGGGTACATTTTTACTGGTTTACCGATAAACCAGTCGTGGTTTATTAGTGGTTTATCAATAAATTAGACCATAAAAGAGTTTTTTTTTTTTTAAGTAAGACTAGAAATGACCAAGTCATTTTTGACTTGACCATTTTTGTAAATCCCCCAATTAAACATAAGGTGGGCCTGATTTGGTTACTACAATGAGTATTATTTTGTAAAAGGTAAATTGATTATTAATCATTTCAATTTGGGATGGTAGCATTGGCTAGTGCCTGGAATGTGGGAATGGCCGAATGGTATGGATTTGTGTCTTTTTGCTTTTGGGGAATTAAATATTTAATTAAATTATAAATATTGATCGCCAGGGCCATTCAAATTATTCATTTACATGATTGATGTAACCCACGAGCCAGTTGAGTCGGGTTAGAACGACCTAAGTTTTTGCGGCCTTCAATATTGAAATCCAAGCATGTAGAAATCGTGCAGGCTGGGCTCAATTTTGATAACTCTAGTATCAGTAGAATACTTTTATAACGTATGCGATAAATCATAATTAAAGTTTAAGTAATTAATAATGTGGTAACACATACCGTATTCCTTCTAGATAAATAGTCAACTGTTTCATTTTTCGATAATTTTCAGAAAGAGTTTGTTCTAAAAAAATTAAACCATTTTTTTTTCAAATATATCCTTTTTTAAGTTTTTTTTCCTTAGAAAAATGCTCTTTGTTTAGATATGAAAAAAGGTAAAATTTTCATTCACCCACGGTGTATAATCTTTTTTACACAAGTGGTCATTGGATTATGGCATATGTCAATTACAATGAGTTAATTGAACAAAAAAAAACTCTGTCTTATTTCACGAATTGTAAATTAAACCCCATGTTTCTAATTTTGACTTTTTAAACATCCACCTATTTTTTTTTTTCAATTTAAACCTTTCGTCTATTAGTTGTTTATTGAGAAGGCGGAAAGTTGAGTCAGTGCTTACGTGGCGCTAACGTGGTTGTGGCAGGAGTTATTCCATTGATTTCCCTCCATTCCATTATAATTCATTCAAAACAAACCCTGTACAAACAATTGTTTTTCAAAATAAGCCTTTTTTTCTCATTTATGAAATCAACAAAATTCTAATTAAATTCAGCTGTTTCAATTTTCAACACTTTCATTTTACTCATCAAGAATACATTTGTTTATTGTCATTGTGAGATAATACATATTCCGAGGACAATAAGGACAGATCAAAATTTAGGGAGAAAGTTCTTAGGTTGTCAACGATTTGAGGTGCGTTAATGTATAAATAATTTTAATTTTTTTATCAGTATTACTTTTTATTTTATTTTTTGTGATTATTTGTCGATATAAATAATTTTAATGTATAAAAATAAAATTAAAATTAAATTAAAATAAATTAAAATTATTTATACTAACAATTTATTTTTATTTTTGTGGTTATTTGTCAGTATCAATATTTATTATACAAAAATAAACTGTCGGTATAAATAATTTTAAACTTTTTTATACATTAAAATTATTTATACTAACAAATAATCACAAAAATAAAAATAAATACTTATAAAAAATTTAAAATTATTTATACATTGACGTACCCTAAGTCATTGACTGCCTAAAAACCTTCTCCCTAAATTTCGATCTGTCCTTGCTATCCTCATAACCGATATTCTCCCACAATGACAATAACACAATGTAATTATGATGAGTAAAATGAAAGTGTTGAATTTAATTGTAATTTTGTTGATTTTAGATTTGTATAATAAATATTGATACTGACGAATAATCACAAAATTAAAAATAAACTCATCAACAAATATTATAACTTCAATTTCCATCACATTTCTAAATCTACTCTAGCATATTGGTTCAGCAAAATTGCTACTCAGGGAAATTGATCTTACCTAATCAACATTTCATCTTTATCTCTTAAAAGAACGATGAATTTTTTAATAAAGGTAATACAGACTATTCACTTCCCTATAGCCTATATAATGGGCATAATTAAGGGACCAACATGGTTGGAGATATTTGTTTGAGTCTCCTTCATTTTTCCTACATTCCTTTCCACTGTGAGTTCATCTGAGAGAGAGAGAGAGAGAGAAAATATGTGTGTGTGTGTGAGTGAGAGAGAGTAGAGGTGAGATGAGTGTGTGTTTTTGATTTCCCGGAGATCCAACCATCTTATTGACGATCCAAGACCACCATTGTATCAGGGTCGAGTAGGGGAACAACAATAGCACCTTTGATCGTGTTTTTGTCGGTCCGATTATCGAGTCTAAGTAAGTTACTAACCTCCTTCGCATGTGTTTTAAAAAAATCTCTCAAGTCCGCGGTCTCGCTCTGGCCGTGTTTTTCTTTTCCTCACGTTCCTTTTTGTCCAGCGTGGCTATGCCACCAGACGTTCCCCCTCATCTGGGCCCTCCATCTATCTATCTCTACTATAAAAGTGAGAGTTGTCTCTTACAAATTAATGTATGATAAAATTAACATTTCTTCTAATAAACCATCCACCATTTATTTAAGGACAAATAAGTAAATTTATCATGATAAAAGATAATGTTTGTACAAAAATAACCCTAAATTTAATAAATCACTCACCATTAAATAATGTCAAATAAGTAAATTTGTTATGGGCTAATCAATTCCATGAATAATTACAAAAATAAACATAAATTTAATAACTCACTCACCATTGAATAAGGTCAAATACGTAAATTATATCTCCATCTATCTATCTCTACTATAAAAGTGTAAGTTGTCTCTTACAAATTAATGTATGGACAAAATTAACATTTCTTCTAATAAACCATCCACCATTTATTTAAGGACAAACAAATAAATTTATCATCATAAAAGATAATGTTTGTACAAAAATAACCCTAAATTTAATAAATCACTCACCATTGAATAATGTCAAATAAGTAAAATTGTTATAGGCTAATCAATTCCATGAATAATTACAAAAATAAACCTAAATTTAATAACTCACTCGACAATTGAATAAGGTCAAATACGTAAATTATATCTCCATCTATCTATCTCTACTATAAAAGTGTGAATTGTCTCTTACAAATTAATGTATGGACAAAATTAATATTTCATCTAATAAACCATCCACCATTTATTTAATGGCAAACAAGTAAACTTATCATGATAAAAGATAATGTTTGTACAAAAATAATCTATCTCTACTATAAGAGTGTGAGTTGTTTCTTACAAATTAATGTATAGACAAAATTAATATTTCATCTAATAAACTATCCACCATTTATTTAATGGCAAACAAGTAAATTTATCATGATAAAAGATAATGTTTGTACAAAAATAACTCTAAATTTCATAAATCACTCACTATTGAATAATGTCAAATCAGTAAATTTATTATGGGCTAATCAATTTCATGAATAATTACAAAACTAACCTTAAATTTAATAAAACACTCACCATTGAATAAGGTTAAATAAGTAAATTATTTCTCCATCTATTTATCTATCTCCACTGTAAAAGTATGAGTTGTCTCTTACAAGTTATTGTATGTACAAAATTAACCTTTCATCTAATAAATCATCCACCATTTATTGAAGGACAAACAAGTAAATTCATCATGATAAAAGATAAGGTTTGTACAAAACCTAAATTTAATAAATCACTTACCATTGAATAATGTCAAATAACTAAATTTGTTATGAGCTAATCAATTACATGAATAATCACAATGCACAAATTCTGAAGGAAAAAAAGAAGAAGAAGTTAATTTCAAATTTAACATCTATACATATATAAAAGGAGAGGAACATATTTTGGAAATATCCCGCCAAAAATGTCTTTCCAAATTTGGAAACAATTATAATTGATATAAATACCAGTTTGATTTGGAAAAAAAATGAATTTTATTTTACTAATTAATTGGATAAGAATCTTGACTAACTATTTGCTACTGCCACGAAGATAGATCGCGTTAACCCACCGGATCCACAAAGACTCCACATTGGAATGGAGAAGCCAAAGAGACCGAGCCAAAAGAGCTGAATTCCATTGCTTAATATTCGTAAGGCCGAGGCCTCCTTCCTTCTTGGGCGTACAAATCACATCCCAAGCAACACGGACCGGCTTTCCACCCCAAAAGAAACGAATGCATGCAGACCGAAGCTTGCTAAGGACAGCCGCATGCAAAGGGAAGGCCCGAAACCAAAATCCCTCAACCCCTTGTATAGAGCCGTCAAAATGGGTCAAACCCGTTGGGTTGGTCCGCCCCGCCATATTAAAAAGACGGGTTGGGTTTTAAAAATACAACCCCGCCAAAAGGCGGGCTTTTTGGGTTAGATCCATTGTTATGAGCTAATCAATTACATGAATAATCACAATGCACAAATTCTGAAGGAAAAAAAGAAGAAAAAATTCATTTCAAATTTAACATCTATACATATATAAAAGGAGAGAACATATTTTGGAAATATCCCGCCAAAAATGTCTTTCCAAATTTGGAAACAATTATAATTGATATAAATACTAGTTTGATTTGGAAAAAAAATGAAATTTATTTTACTAATTAATTGGATAAGAATCTTGACTAACTATTTGCTACTGCCACGAAGATAGATCGCGTTAACCCACCGGATCCACAAAGACTCCGCATTGGAATGGAGAAGCCAAAGAGACCGAGCCAAAAGAGCTGAATTCCATTGCTTAATATTCATAAGGCCAAGGCCTCCTTCCTTCTTGGGCGTACAAATCACATCCCAAGCAACACGGGCCGGCTTTCCACCCCAAAAGAAACGAATGCATGTAGACCGAAGCTTGCTAAGGACAGCCGCATGCAAAGGGAAGGCCCGAAACCAAAATCCCTCAACCCCTTGTATAGAGCCGTCAAAATGGGTCAAACCCGTTGGGTTGGTCCGCCCCGCCATATTAAAAAGACGGGTTGGGTTTTAAAAATACAACCCCGCCAAAAGGCGGGCTTTTTGGATAAGATCCATTGTTATGAGCTAATCAATTACATGAATAATCACAATGCACAAATTCTGAAGGAAAAAAAGAAGAAGAAGTTAATTTCAAATTTAACATCTATACATATATAAAAGGAGAGGAACATATTTTGGAAATATCCCGCCAAAAATGTCTTTCCAAATTTGGAAACAATTATAATTGATATAAATACCAGTTTGATTTGGAAAAAAAAATGAATTTTATTTTACTAATTAATTGGATAAGAATCTTGACTAACTATTTGCTACTGCCACGAAGATAGATCGCGTTAACCCACCGGATCCACAAAGACTCCACATTGGAATGGAGAAGCCAAAGAGACCGAGCCAAAAGAGCTGAATTCCATTGCTTAATATTCGTAAGGCCGAGGCCTCCTTCCTTCTTGGGCGTACAAATCACATCCCAAGCAACACGGGCCGGCTTTCCACCCCAAAAGAAACGAATGCATGCAGACCGAAGCTTGCTAAGGACACCGCATGCAAAGGGAAGGCCGAAACCAAAATCCCACAACCCCTTGTATAGAGTCAAAATGGGTCAAACCCGTTGGGTTGGTCCGCCCGCCATATTAAAAAGACGGGTTGGGTTTTAAAATACAACCCGCCAAAAGGCGGGCTTTTTGGGTTAGATCCATTGTTATGAGCTAATCAATTACATGAATAATCACAATGCACAAATTCTGAAGGAAAAAAAGAAGAAAAAAATCATTTCAAATTTAACATCTATACATATATAAAAGGAGAGGAACATATTTTGGAAATATCCCGCCAAAAATGTCTTTCCAAATTTGGAAACAATTATTATTGATATAAATACTAGTTTGATTTGGAAAAAAAATGAAATTTATTTTACTAATTAATTGGATAAGAATCTTGACTAACTATTTGCTACTGCCACGAAGATAGATCGCGTTAACCCACCGGATCCACAAAGACTCCGCATTGGAATGGAGAAGCCAAAGAGACCAAGCCAAAAGAGCTGAATTCCATTGCTTAATATTCATAAGGTCGAGGCCTCCTTCCTTCTTGGGCGTACAAATCACATCCCAAGCAACACGGGCCGGCTTTCCACCCCAAAAGAAACGAATGCATGTAGACCGAAGCTTGCTAAGGACAGCCGCATGCAAAGGGAAGGCCCGAAACCAAAATCCTCAACCCCTTGTATAGAGTCAAAATGGGTCAAACCCGTTGGTTGGTCCGCCCCGCCATATTAAAAAGACGGGTTGGGTTTTAAAAATACAACCCCGCCAAAAGGCGGGCTTTTTGGATAAGATCCATTGTTATGAGCTAATCAATTACATGAATAATCACAATGCACAAATTCTGAAGGAAAAAAAGAAGAAGAAGTTAATTTCAAATTTAACATCTATACATATATAAAAGGAGAGGAACATATTTTGGAAATATCCCGCCAAAAATGTCTTTCCAAATTTGGAAACAATTATAATTGATATAAATACCAGTTTGATTTGGAAAAAAAAATGAATTTTATTTTACTAATTAATTGGATAAGAATCTTGACTAACTATTTGCTACTGCCACGAAGATAGATCGCGTTAACCCACCGGATCCACAAAGACTCCACATTGGAATTGAGAAGCCAAAGAGACCGAGCCAAAAGAGCTGAATTCCATTGCTTAATATTCGTAAGGCCGAGGCCTCCTTCCTTCTTAGGCGTACAAATCACATCCCAAGCAACACGGGCCGGCTTTCCACCCCAAAAGAAACGAATGCATGCAGACCGAAGCTTGCTAAGGACAGCCGCATGCAAAGGGAAGGCCCGAAACCAAAATCCCTCAACCCCTTGTATAGAGTCAAAATGGGTCAAACCCGTTGGTTGGTCCGCCCGCCATATTAAAAAGACGGTTGGGTTTTAAAATCAACCCGCCAAAAGGCGGGCTTTTTGGGTTAGATCCATTGTTATGAGCTAATCAATTACATGAATAATCACAATGCACAAATTCTCAAGGAAAAAAAAAGAAGAAAAATTCATTTCAAATTTAACATCTATACATATATAAAAGGAGAGGAACATATTTTGGAAATATCCCGCCAAAAATGTCTTTCCAAATTTGGAAACAATTATTATTGATATAAATACTAGTTTGATTTGGAAAAAAATGAAATTTATTTTACTAATTAATTGGATAAGAATCTTGACTAACTATTTGCTACTGCCACGAAGATAGATCGCGTTAACCCACCGGATCCACAAAGACTCCGCATTGGAATGGAGAAGCCAAAGAGACCGAGCCAAAAGAGCTGAATTCCATTGCTTAATATTCATAAGGTCGAGGCCTCCTTCCTTCTTGGGCGCACAAATCACATCCCAAGCAACACGGGCCGGCTTTCCACCCCAAAGAAACGAATGCATGTAGGTAGACCGAAGCTTGCTAAGGACATGCATGCAAAGGGAAGGCCGAAACCAAAATCCCTCAACCCCTTGTATAGAGCCGTCAAAATGGGTCAAACCCGTTGGGTTGGTCCGCCCGCCATATTAAAAAGACGGGTTGGGTTTTAAAATACAACCCGCCAAAAGGCGGGCTTTTGGATAAGATCCATTGTTATGAGCTAATCAATTACATGAATAATCACAATGCACAAATTCTGAAGGAAAAAAAGAAGAAGAATTTAATTTCAAATTTAACATCTATACATATATAAAAGGAGAGGAACATATTTTGGAAATATCCCGCCAAAAATGTCTTTCCAAATTTGGAAACAATTATAATTGATATAAATACCAGTTTGATTTGGAAAAAAAAATGAATTTTATTTTACTAATTAATTGGATAAGAATCTTGACTAACTATTTGCTCTTGCCACGAAGATAGATCGCGTTAACCCACCGGATCCACAAAGACTCCACATTGGAATGGAGAAGCCAAAGAGACCGAGCCAAAAGAGCTGAATTCCATTGCTTAATATTCATAAGGCCGAGGCCTCCTTCCTTCTTGGGCGTACAAATCACATCCCAAGCAACACGGGCCGGCTTTCCACCCCAAAAGCGAATGCATGCGAGGCCAGAAGCTTGCTAAGGACAGCCGCATGCAAAGGGAAGGCCCGAAACCAAAATCCCTCAACCCCTTGTATAGAGCCGTCAAAATGGGTCAAACCCGTTGGGTTGGTCCGCCCCGCCATATTAAAAAGACGGGTTGGGTTTTAAAATACAACCCGCCAAAAGGCGGGCTTTTTGTCGATCCATTGTTATGAGCTAATCAATTACATGAATAATCACAATGCACAAATTCTGAAGGTAAAAAAGAAGAAAAAGTTCATTTCAAATTTAACATCTATACATATATAAAAGGAGAGGAACATATTTTGGAAATATCCCGCCAAAAATGTCTTTCCAAATTTGGAAACAATTATAATTGATATAAATACCAGTTTGATTTGGAAAAAAAAATGAATTTTATTTTACTAATTAATTGGATAAGAATCTTGACTAACTATTTGCTCTTCGCCACGAAGATAGATCGCGTTAACCCACCGGATCCACAAAGACTCCGCATTGGAATGGAGAAGCCAAAGAGACCGAGCCAAAAGAGTTGAATTCCATTGCTTAATATTCATAAGGCCGAGGCCTCCTTCCTTCTTGGGCGTACAAATCACATCCCAAGCAACACGGGCCGGCTTTCCACCCCAAAAGAAATGAATGCATGCAGACCGAAGCTTGCTAAGGACAACCGCATGCAAAGGGAAGGCCCGAAACCAAAATCCCTCAACCCCTTGAATAGAGTCGTCAAAATGGGTCAAACCCGTTAAGTTGGTTCGCCCCCCATATTAAAAAGACGGGTTGGGTTTTAAAAATACAACCCGCCAAAAGGCGGGCTTTTGGGATTAGACGGGTTAGGCGAGGCGGGGGCGGGGCGGGTTGGTCCGCCAAATATTAGATATTTATTATTATTATTATTATTATAATATTATATACATTTGTAATTTAATTATAATGCAAATCTAATTAATGTATTGTATTTGAAATGGAATGAAAAGTCAAACCCTATTAGGCTATTACCTACCATTCTTAATTTCTTATTCTTTTTCCTGCCAATGATCAATGATCACCCTCTCTCTCCTCTGGTTCTCCCTTTCATTTTTCCAGCCGTTTCCCACACAAGACCACACCCAGTCACCCTCTCTCTCAAAAACAGCCATTTTCGTCCTCCCGAGTCTCTACCTAACGCCTCTCTCTACCTCACTTGCCTCTCTCGCTCTCACACTGATCACACACACTAACAACACACACAACACCCATACCCACAGCTTCAGCTTCCTTTCCCCTCGTTTCTTTGTTTTAAGAAAAAATTAGAAATCAGTATTTCATCGTCATCGAATGTCGATCTCCCTGTCTGACTCTCTCTCAGTTCGCCATCGTCGATCTCTTTCTTTCGGAGTCGGTCGGTCTTACTCTCTCTCTCTACATCCACCGACTTGCGCGCTACGGCCATACCACGGCCAGTTGATCTCTGGCGTGGATAGCATCTTCATTTTAAGGAAGGATGCGGGTTGCTTTGTTTATGTAATGAAAGATCGGGTTGTTTGAGGAAAGATTTGGGTTGTGCGGTGCAAGGTTGCTAGAATACAAAGTATATATGTTTTCAGTTTTGATTATAAAGTATTAGTTATATTATTAATTATATATCATATTGAAAGGTTGTTGTTCGTGGTTTGATTCTACAAGCGGCCAAGCCTTGGTTACTAAAATTTGTGCTTAACTGCATATAGCTTGTGCTTGGTCAATCTTTTTTTTTTGTCAAGAATTTCTTTTTTTGGTGGGTTGGTCCACCCCACCCCGCAACCCAAAGTGGGTTGGGTTGGGCCAAAGAATTTCCAGTCCGCCTATTTTGCGAGTTGGTCCGCCCTGCCCCGCCATATGGCGGGGTCCGTTTTGACGGCTCTACCCTTGTATAACAGAACGGATCAGTTCGAGTTTACCCGCATAAGAAAGTGTTTGATGATCCCACTTCTGAATATACCCCGAAATGGCCTCGTGAGAGGGGCAAGCGCTCAACCGGCGATAGGGGATTTAAAGGGACCCCAAGTAGCGAACGAGGGAAGGACCCAACACAAATCCAAGCGATCAGGATTGTATCATACAAAGCCCCACGGACTCAGCCAAATAAATAGAAGACTTGGCGGGATTGATAGAGAGGAGGCTGCTTCTAGTGATTCTAAACAATCCATAAGAACACCAATCGAAAATTCATCGCCCGAGAAAACAACATAAGGTCATACGCAAACGCGAGATGGGTCAACTTAGTGTTGTCAAACTTGGGAAAGAAAGCAAAACCACGGTCATTTGCCCTCCGCTTAAGCATCCGAGAGAGATATTCAATACACAAAATAAATAGTGTAGGAGACAAAGGATCTCCCTGTCTCAAACCACGCTTCCCTCTGAAGAAACCATGCCTTTTGCCATTTATAGAGAGGGAGAAAGTAGGGGTAGTAACACACTCCAAGAGCCAACCCACGAACTGATTTGGGAAGCCAAGACCCCTTAAAATCGAATCCAAGAAAGCCCAAGAAACTGTGTCAAAAGCCTTCCTAAGATCGACCATAAGCATATATCGAGGAGAGATCCGGGCACGGTTGAAACCCCGCACAAGCTCTGCGCTAAATACACATTATCAACCATGTTCCTCCCTTAAGCGAGCACTGGCAAGAATCGACAAGAGGAGCAAGAAACGACCTCCATTACGTTAACAAGGATCTTTGAAATGGTCTTGTAGAGCACATTTGTCAACCCAATAGGTCTAAAGTCCCCTACCTTCGGGTTTGCATCGGTCTTAGGAATGAGGGAAATAACAGTATGATTGAGCTCTTTTAACAGTTTACCAGAAATAAAAAATTCTTGCACAGCAGCAATTACATCACCTCCAACCATGTTCCAATTTGCTTTGAAGAATTGAGAGGAAAACCCATCGGGACCGGCAGCCTTATCGCTCCCAATACCAAATAGAGCGTTACGGACTTCCAAATCAGAAATAGGAGCAATAAGAGCATCAGTATCTCTAACATCAACCCTCGGCCCCATAGCAAGCACATCAAGATCGATGGGAACTGAATCCCTAGCCGTACCAAGTAGATTTGTGTAGAACCCGACAAGAAGATCCGCAACCTCACCCGAAGAAGATGTAGGCATATCATCCTCTTTGATAATTTAGGAAATGGATCACTGAATATTTTGGCGCTTAATCATACTATGGAAGTATTTGGTTCCCCGATCACCATCCACCAAATGAGTGCACCGAATTTTTTGATGAACGACATATCTCTCAGCTTCAAGCAGAAAGTTCGCCTTAGAGCGCAAGCTGCTCACTCGCAATATCAATTCAGCATTTGATGGATCAGCGATAAGCAGATTAAGAGCATCTTTGAATGCATTATTGGCAGCAGAAGCTCTGACCGAAATATTTCCAAATTCTGAATAGTTAAGCCTCTTCAAAGGCTGTTTCAAACATTTCAATTTAGAGACTAGATTAAACTGGGCAGTCCCACGAAAATTCTGCTCCCAGCCCTTTTGGAGAATTGTAGCAAAATATGGGTGGTCCAACCACATGTTGAAAAATTTAAATGATCTTTTCCCACGGGAATGATTTGCAATAATCGAAGCGACAACCGGGCAATGATCAGAGACCGATTCCATAGGCTGCAACGAAGCATTACAAGTCAGGTCCAAATTAGTCCAACCTTGGGACATCAAAACTCGATCTAACTTGGACCAAATATGGCCGTTAGTCCAAGTATAGAAAGAGCTCGTGTAGGGAGTATCAACCAGTCCACGATTCATCACAAACTATCCCAAGTCTTTCAAGGCATATGCCGAGAGAGGACAACCACCCCTTTTGTCACGGGGGAGTAGAAGCAATTAAAATCATCGATAATCACCCACGGTTGAGAAAGAGAGCTTCCAACCCGAGATAAATGCTGCCACAGAATACGACGCTCCGGCACACTATAAACCGGATAGACAAATGTAACATAGAATGAAACTTGAGTAACAAGACAAAGAGCACGGACATGTAAATGTTGTACACCAATCTCTAGCACATCGCATTGAACCCGAGATGGATCCCATAACAGCAGCATCCTTCCACCACTAACCAAATCAAAATTATTACAAGATTTCCAAGAGTGAAATCTGTTAGAAATAAAAAGTTCACGTCTGGCATGAAAGAGTTTGGTCTCAAGAAGACAAACCATACCATAGACCATTTGGGAAGCGACAAAACTTACAAACAAGGGCACGAGTCCCGGCCGTCCACTCGTCGGAAAGACCAGGACATTTCAAGAGAGGATCTTCATTGACCACCGTAGGAGGATCCATGGGCCCCTCCGCGCCGCTTACCTTGAATATCAGTTTGTGACTTCTTTTTTGAACAAACCTCCTGCCATTGTCCATCAGTCAGAGTAAATTCCGAATTAATAGACAACCCAGGAACCCCATGCAAATCAGGTTGGTGCCGAGACTTAGCCAAAGTAGGCTCATTGGCCAGATCATGTACCTGGTCAACACCTCTATCTGAAACAACACCAGCCCGTGTAGGAGAAGCTGAGCGGGATTGTTCAGAGGGAGCATTCTGCAAGTTTCCATTCATACCACCACCATTATTTCTTGATTGGGGAGCAGCAACAGGGTGACCATCTCCAATCACACCAACAGAGTTAACCCTCCCCACATCTGGCAATATTTTAGGGTCTAGTTTATTCGGGACATAAACATCTTCAGCAACCTCATTCAGCTTCGAACATTTGAGATGATTATGACCAAAAAGTTTGCAATGGTGACAATAAAGCGGATAATTTTCATACTGAACAGATTGGACATAACGCCTACCCGCAGACATCTTAACTTCAAATTCCATAATTGGGGCTTTACTAACATCAATTTCCACTAGGATCCGAGCAAAATTCATTTTCGATCTGTTCTTGGTAACTTGGTCAGTAAATAGAGGCTTCCCAACCTTGGAAGCAATTTTACTAAGCCCAGATTCACTCCACACGTCAAGGGGCACATTAGGCAAAGAAACCCATACAGGTATGTTCATGAAGAGGTCATCACTAATCATGACACCCTTGTCGATTGTTTTTCAGCAGCAGCAATGTCTTTCCATACGTCATATAGGGGCCTCCCCGAAGAACTAAAGATCTGTGCTCCTCCTCCATGAAACGAAATATGGTCCAACCCTTTTCATAAGGAATCACCCGACATTTGACCCCCCATGATTTAACGATCCCATCCAAAGCAACCCTCCCCGGAAAAGGACCCGTAAAGCATCCAATTAAACAATAACCCCAAGACTCAACAAATGGGATTTCATCACTAGAATCAAGTTCAACCACACCATCTTTGGGTTCAATGTAATGCAGTTTCATGCCCCCGGATGCCACCCAATTCTCTGAAAACATACCAGCATAACTCTTCTTTGGTCTCGAGGAAATATGTCCAGCATGCAAAACAACAGGAGGAATAGCATTACCTGAACCAGAAGTAGCCTTATCACCAGTCGGGACATAAGAATCTGGATCATGAGACCGTTTATCTCCACCATTATTCGGGGAATCAACTGAAGGATTCGAGGGACTAGGGGTATGAACATGACTGGTCGTTTTCCCTAGAAACCCTTGATCTCCAGCCCGTCTATTGGGATTATCATCACCAACAAAATCAGCCACCATAGTTTCAAATGGAAATCCCACCTTTTCCGACGGTCCAACACCTGCAGCTTGTGCTGGGCCATCAGTATTCAACAGATCTTCATCATCATTTGTATCCGAACCTTCCTCTCGATCAATAGTTCTGGACCAGCCATGAACCCGATTGATGGTGGCTCCATCAAGAACACCATCTAGAGAAATCGGAGAATCAAGATTGACATGAGTATCAACGTCTGTGGTAGAATTATCATCAACCGTCTTCTTAGCAGATTTAGACTTTTTCTTGCCCTTGGGTTTAACGGGTTTATCAAACGCCATGTCGGTAATATCAATGTTTACGGCAGAAGCAACCGAGTCCACCACCTGCTTGGATTTCTTCATGCTTTTCGAATCCAACTTCAATCTCCCATCCTTACCAATCAAATAACATGTATTAAGTTTACAGATCCAGCATAAACTGGATAAGGCAACGTCCCATGAACAGTATATAGACCAAGTCATAATAAGAAGATCCACCCACAAAGAAACGGGATAAACAAATCAATCTAATAAGACAAGAAACAAAGTCAAATAAGATTTGTGTATAGAGATCAAGAGAGAATCAACAAAGGCTACGGTGAAGCAACCAAGGAAAATGAGAGCTTTTCCTTAGTGAGAGAAAATCTTCTCTCTAACTCCCTACCAAGCCTACGCTCTTTTTTTTTTTTTTTTGGAAAAAATATAAATCACAAACTCAAGAACAAGGCAAGCATGAAGAGGCACAAAACACCTCTATGCTGAACAACAAATCAATCAAAAAAAAGGGGGGGAGGACTCAAAAGAGTCTACAATCAGGGAACAACCTATAAATAATTCGATAAGTATGAATCTTCACTCTAGCCACAATATCATCCAGGGAGAAAACCTCACCGTCAAAAGTCACACCATTTCGAGCCTTCCAAATTTCGAACACAACTGAAGAGAAGGCAATTAAAGCAATCTTGGGCCGAAGACCAAAGCTACGGAAATCCTTCTTGATCCATTTGAGTGCACTCTCAATCGAAGACATTTCCCGCCTAATACCCAACCAAACTCTAACATTCCTCCAAATAGCACATGTGAAGGGGCAGGCAAAGAAAACATGAGCCCTTGACTCCGCCACTTGCTTGCAAAAACAACAATTAAGATCTTCTATCTCCAAAAAGGGAAACATGTCTTTCGTAGCCAATCTCTTTCTACAAGCTAACCAAACCGTAAAAGAGAACTTTGGAGGAATAAAACCCTTCCAAATCTGTGACATCCACGGTTTAGGTACCTGCTTTGTCCTTAAAATATTATAAACTGAATTAGAGTTCAGCCTACCACCAATGCAACAGGTTGCTAGCCCGTCAATAGCAGAATTAGTATCACCAAAGATACCAATAAAGGAGTCTCGAATTCGGCAGATTTTCTTAAATAAAAGAGAGTCACAGTCCCTAGACTGATACTCCCAAATGTTGACCCCACGAAGATAGACAGCAGAAACCCACCTGATCCAAAGAGACTCCGAATTGGAATGTAGAAGCCAAAGAGACCGAGCCAAGAGAGCTGAATTCCAATGCTTAATATTCATCAGACCAAGGCCCCCTTCGTTCTTGGGCGTACAAACCACATCCCAAGCAACACGAGCCGACCTACCTCCCCAAAAGAACCAAATGCATGCAGAGCGAATCTTGTTAAGAACAGCTGCATGCAGTGGAAATGCACGAAACCAGAACCCCTCAACTCCTTGAATTACAGAACGAATCAGTTCCAATTTACCCGCATAAGAAAGAGTTTGATGTTCCCACTTTTGAATGTATCCCGAAATAGCCTCCGTGAGAGGGGCAAACTGTTCAACAGCAACTGACAAAGGACTCAAAGGAACCCCCAAGTAACGAACTGGGAAGGAGCCAACCTTAAATCCAACACGATTCAGAATTTGATCCAACAAGACCCCACGAACCCCGGCCACATAAATGGAGGACTTTACTGGATTAATAGACAGCCCAGAAACAGCTTCTAGGGACTTCAAACAGTTCATAAGAACACCAACCGACGACTCATCGCCACGAGAAAATAGCATAAGGTCATCAGCAAATGCAAGATGAGTCAAACCAATGCCTGCACGTTTAGGAAAGAAAGCAAACCCCCGCTCACCAGCCCTCCGCTTAAGCATTCGAGAGAGATATTCAATACATAAGATAAATAGAGAAGGAGACATAGGATCTCTGTAAAACCCTGAATCATTGCTTACGTGTTTATTGCATGAGTTCATACATTCGTAATCATCATTAGTATGTTAACTTAGCTCACTTATATGTTTAAAGTCGATAGCATGTTCATTGACGTCGTTTGGGATGCTCGTATGCACCTTTCCTTCACGAGTTGCTTTGAAACTCGGGTTTGTGTTTTATGTTGTAAACACTTGGATAAATGTTAGAGACCACTCATAACATCATTAACACGCTTTAGATGTTGGTTGAATGCTAGTTGGATCGACGGTTTGGTTGCTAGTTTGATTCTAGGGTTAACCCTTCTTCATTTGACCTTTTCGGTTGTTGTTCGGAAGTGTTCTGCCTAAGTTCTTAGCCATGTTTGAGTGAGGTTTGAAGCTTGATTGCTTTGGTTATTGATTGGAGGCCTTTTAGGGTGAATTATAGACACTTTTTGGCTTGGGAGGACTTGGGGTTGCATGCGGGAGAGTCCGCGCCGAGCAAGGAAGCAAGCAAAAGTCGGAAGGAGAAATTATGGACAAAGCGCTCGCATCAAATGGTACCATGCGACCGCATGGGTACCTATGACAGATTACAGGATTTTTTGATAATTCACCAATTTGTCCAACCAAACCCCACCCAAACCCAACCTAACCCACCCTAAACCACCCTAGTTCGTCCCACCTAGCCTCTCTTGCATGCTTGACAAGTTTTGAGAGTTTTGAATGCATGTACAACACTTGGCAAATAAAGACCTCCAACGTGCACAACCATGCATTGGACACCTTCTCCCACCCCACTTCAGCCATTGTGTGACCAAATACCTCCACTAAGCTATCCTAATCAGTCTTCATCTTCCAAATTCGTGGCTGATCAGTTTATTCAAGTTATAGAGAGTTCTTGAAGCTTCTTGAGTGTTCATCAATGGTGGCCAAGTCTTGAGGAAGCCATTTCCAAAACCGAACCGTAGAAGAGAAGAGGAGGGCAAGGAGAACACATACCCACCCTTGCATGGACGTTTTGTACTTCTTGTAGGCCTTGTTTAAGGTAAGTTACAACATCTCTTCTTATTTATTTTAGCCTCATTGACCCTAGGGAAAACAATCTTGCTTTATGAGGTCAATGAGAGCACTTAGGACTTTGTAGAGATGCCATGTTCTAGAATATGTTATATGATGAATTTTGGTTGTATGAACAGTTTATAGACATATTATAAACCATGATTTTGATGTCATTTAGGTGTAGTAATGTATGATAAATCATTCTACTTTGTTGTTTAAGTGTTGGGAGCATATTGGATGAGATAGTTAGGCTTGTAGAGATGTCATGTTCTCGTATATGCTAAATGATGTATTTTGGGTTGTATAAACAGATTATGATCAGATTGTAAATCATGATTTTAATGTTATTTAGGTGTGATAATGTATGATAAATCATTCCATCTTGTTGTTTAAGCATTGGGAGCATGTTTGATGAAATAGTTAGACTTGTTGAGATGTTATGTTCACGTATATGCTAAATGTTACATTTTTAGTTGTATGATCAGATTATAAACAGGTTATAAACCATGTTTAGGATGTTATTTATGTGTGATAATGTATGATAAATCACCCTACTTTGTTGTTTAATCATTGGGAACATGTTTGATGAAATAGTTAGACTTGTTGAGATGCTATGTTCACGTATATGCTAAATGTTACATTTTTGGTTGTATGATCAGATTATAAACAGGTTATAAACCATGTTTAGTATGTTATTTATGTGTGATAATATATGATAAATCACCTTACCTTGTTGTTTAAGTGTTGGGTGCATATTTGATAAAATTGTTAGACTCCTATTTGATGAAATGACAAGAATGTATATGCCTAGTTTGTGACTTTGATTCTATGTTCATACTTGATTGTTTGATTGGGGTTTTATGGGTTTAATGACCTTAGTAACCTATTTAATTATGTTAGTATGGACATAGGAGAGTATTGAGGCCAATGGCTTCTATACCCTAATTTTGAAAGATTGATTATGACTCAGCGGAGTTGACCATTGGAGTTAGTATGACATTAAGGAGTAATATGCCTAAGTCCTCACAATTTTGGGGTAGTATTAATGGAGGTTAAGCCTCCAAGAATTTTAAAGTGTATGAAGAACACTTGATGATTAGAGTCTTGATTTTATCTCTAATGTGATTATGTGCTAGTTGTGAATTAAAAGCATGACTAGATGATTGTAGAGTACTTGCCTACTTATTTGAGCATATGAATATGAATTACGTGTGCTTGAAGTTTGAGTCAGTGGAGTCGGTTTGTTGAGTCTTTGGGGCGGGGACGATGCATCATCTTCACAATTGTGAGATTCGTGATTTTGATGGATCGCCGGCGCCGGATACACACCCTCTATCGATGGCCACGGTAGGGAAGTAGTTGATCTTAGTTGTAGTATGGAAACATGACTTTGATAACTATCGAACTTCGGCGGAAATGTCTCGGGGACGTCGATATCCACGAAAGGGATATCGAGGACACATAAAAGTTTGGCACATGTTTTTGCGGGAGGCGACATGCGCGGAAAAAAGGATAATGGTATCATATCCTTTTTTATATGAATTGACTCACGAGTGCTTATATGTGAATAATGTGCTACGTGAATATGATATGATATGAAATGATGGTTGAATGAATTAATGAAATGTTATACTTGTTGATAACATGATACTCGAAATTATTAAGTATGAATACCTTGACATGATTATTTATGAAATGTATATTATGCCAATTGCATGAATTATTATGGTTGAGCATGATGCCATGACGAGAAGTTATGTTAGTAACTTGCTAAGTCTTTATGACTTACTCCTATTTGTTTTGATTGTTTTCCTAGATCGAGCGGCGGCGGATCGAAGTGATTATCGATTTACATTGAAGAAGCTTTGACGAGGTTGCTACCTTGTAAATTTTAGTACCTTTTCTTTTGGCAAGGACGACGGGAACATAAAGTTATATAAACTTTATGTGGGGTAGCAAGACTTTGTGTGTTTGTTTATTAGTACTTATGTTTATTAGTACTTAATCTTTTGAGAGCCGACATATGTTAGTCGTGCCTTGTGTATTTATGATGATCATGTTTTAGTTGTTTTAACCATGTATTGGTTCGTTTATTATGTTTAATTATCCGGCATGTTTTTAGCCGTTAAGCATGCTAGACTAGAGTTGTAGAGTTAGTTTAATGTTGGGTTCCGGCCGTAACGTCGTCGATGACTTGGTATATAATTGCTATAAATTGTTATATGTGCCTATTGTTGCGTCACATGATTTTATTTTTGGACCAAGATATTAATTATCTCTAAGGTTGTGTTAGTTTGAGCTTGGTAGCACGGGCGCCACTGTTTAATTATATTACGCTTCCGCATGTGTTAAAGTTTTTGGCGTACCGCCGTTATGGCCTTACCCACTATTTGCTATTTGTTTTTGTTATGTGCCTTTTTGGAAGCGGCACGACCTTGGGGTCTTGTCTTGGGATCCGGGTCGGGTCGCCACAATCTCCCTGCCGAAGACCACGTTTACCTCTGAAGAAACCATGCCTTTCACCATTAATGGAAATGGAGAAAGAAGGGGTAGTCACACATTCCAGAATCCAGTCCACAAATTTACATGGGAAGCCAAGACCACGTAAAATCGAATCCAAGAAGCCCTAAGAAACTGTGTCATATGCCTTTCTGAGGTCCACCATAAGCATACAACGGGGGAGATTCGATTTCGGTTGAAACCCCGCACAAGTTCTTGCGCTAAATAAACATTATCAACCATGTTACGCCCCTTTACGAAAGCACCTTGGCACTGATCAATAAGGGAAGCAAGAACAACCTCCATCCGGCTAGCAAGAATTTTTGTAATGGTCTTGTAGATCACATTTGTTAACCCAATAGGTCTAAAGTCCCCCACCTTTGGATTGCTAGTAGTCTTAGGAATAAGGGAGATAATAGTATGATTTATCTCCTTCAACAGCTTGCCCGAAGAAAAGAATTCCTTTACAGCCGCAATAACATCACCACCAACCATGTCCCAATTTGCTTTGAAGAATTGAGAAGAGAACCCATCAGGACCTGCAGCCTTGTCATTCCCAATGTCAAATAAGGCATTACGGACCTCCAGATCAGAAATGGGGGCAATAAGATCATCAGCCTTACCACCATCAACTTGAGGCCCCATAGCCAGCACATTAGGATCAATAGGAACTGTGGCAGTAGTTGTACCAAAAAGATTTGTATAGAACCCAACCAAAAGATCCACAACTTCCCCCGGAGAAGACGTATGCGAATCATCATCCTTAACAATATATGAAATGGATCGCTGAGTGTTGTGACGCTTGATCATACTATGGAAGTACTTGGTTCCCCGATCTCCATCCACCAAGTGAGTGCATTGAATCTTTTGACGGATGAAACACCTTTCGGCTTCTAGCAGAAAATTAGCCTTTGATCGCAAGTTGCTCACGTGCAGCTTTAGATCAGCATTTGAAGGATCATCCATAAGAAGATTGAGAGCATCCTTAAAATCCGTATTAGCCGCTGTAGCTCTAACCGATATATTACCAAATTCAGAATAGTTCAATTGCTTCAGGGGCTGTTTTAAAGCCTTCAATTTGGAGACAAGCATAAACTGAGCAGTCCCACAAATTTGCTGCATCCAACCCCTGTGGAGAATTGTAGCAAAGGACGGGTGTTCCAGCCACATATTAAAAAATTTAAAGGACCCTTTCCCTCGAAACTGATTAGTAACAACCGTCGTGGCAACCAGACAATGATCAGATACTGATTCCATGGGCAGAAACGAAGCAGTACAAATCAGATTTAAATCGCTCCAGTCTTGGGACATCAAGACTCGATCCAACTTGGACCAAATATGGCCATTAGTCCAAGTATAGAAAGAGCTCGTGGAGGGAGCATCAATAAGGCCTCTGGACATCACAAAATTCCCCAAATCCTTCAAGGCGTAGGCCGAGAGGGGGCAGCCACCCCTTTTATCATTAGGGGAATAGAAGCAATTAAAATCACCAAGAATCACCCACGGTTGAGAAAGATAGCTTCCAACCCGGGATAGATGTTGCCACAAACTCCTTCTTTCCGGCACACTATAGACCGGATAAACAAACGTAACAAAAAAAGACACTTGGGTAACTAAACAACGAGCATGGACATGAATATGTTGCCTACCAATATCCAGCACATCACATAGAACCCGGGCTGGATCCCATAGAAGTAGCATCCTGCCACCACTAATCAAATCAAAATTATTACAAGATTCCCATGTGGGGAATCTGTTAGTAACAAAAACATCACGACGGGTAGAAGAAAGTTTAGTCTCAAGAGGACAGACCATAACAGCCAATTGAGAGCGGTAAAGGTTACAAACACGGGCCTGAGTTGCAGCCCCATCCAAACGTCCGGAAAGACCACGGACATTCCAAGAGAATATCTTCATTTACCAACAGAGGAGGATCCATGGGCCCCTCTCGCGCCTCTTTCCTTTAGCAATGTTTTTTAAATGCTTCTTAGAAACAACCTCTCGCCATTGACCATCCGATGTATTGTTACACAAATTTCTTGAAGGCCTGTGCAGATTCTGAACATCCGGAAGTTCAGGGTGGTGCCGTGAAGATTCCCCAGGGGACTTGTGAACATTATCCCGCATCTGAACATTACCACCACCATCACCCGGACCTGTCCCAACATGTGATGGAGATGATGAGCGGGATAGACCAAGGGTAGCATTCCACATATTTTCTCCCAAAACATCCCCACTATTCGTTGAAGTAACTGGGGTAGCAGCTGGGACATTTGAAGGAGTCAAAAGTCTAGTTCCAATTACACCAACTGATTGCACGACCCCCTTTGTCGGCAAAACCTGCGGGTCCAACTTATCGGGGACAGCAACGGGATCCTCAACCCTTCTTAATATAGAACATTGGAGATGATTATGCCCAAAAACCTTACAATGATGACAAAAGAGCGGGTAATTTTCATACTTAACTTGCTGAACATAGCTACTACCCCCGGGTAACTTAACTCCAAAGTCCATGATCGGAGCCTTACTAACATCAACTTCCACCAACACTCTAGCAAAAATCATTTTTGATTTATTTTTCATAACTTGATCGGTGAATAGGGGCCTCCCAATCTTTGAAGCAATCTTGCTTAGACCGGTCTCACTCCAAACATCAAGGGGAACATTTGGTAATGCAACCCATACGGGAATATTCATGAAGAGGTCATCAGTTAGCATTACTCCCTTATCAATGGATTTTAGCATCAAAGTTTTGCCATAGGTCATATACGGGCCTCCCTGAAACACATGATACTTAGTTTCTTCAGTCATAAATCGGAAGATTGTCCAACCTTTACCATAGGGTATCACCTTACACTTAACCCCCCAAGAATTAACAATCACATCCAAAGCAGCTCGTCCCGGAAAAGGCCCCGTAAAGCATCCAATTAAGCAATGACCCCAATTCTCAGCAAAAGGAATTTCATCACTACTATCCAACTCAACCTCACCATCCTTAGGTTCGATATACTTCAGTTGCATACCTCCGGATGCTAACCTATTATCCGAAAACATTCCAGCGAAGCTCTTTTTGATCTGGTAAACTTTGAGGAATTATGTCCAGCAGGCGGAATAGCTGGAGTAGTGACATTATTATTTCCAGAACCATCCCTCAAAGACGATACCACCCCAGGACCAGTAGTAACTCCAGAAGACAAGACATTAGGATTTCCAGATTGTAAAGTCGGGTCTAGAGCACGCGACCCTTCAGCACCTCCCATGTTCAGAAAGCTCATTTTACCAGTCACCAGATTAGGGACATGAACCTGTTTGTGGGGACTAACTTGGCTATTCACACGCCCATGAACCCCTTGGCCTCCTGCCCGATCATTGGGAATCACACCACCACCTGTACCAGCCACCCCGTCACCAGCCTGCACCACCACATTATCTGCCGTCACCCCCACGGTATCTTGCATGGGAAACTCCGCTCCATCTTCCATGTTCGAGTCATCCAACGGATCAATGGATTGGGACCAGTCATAAACCCATTTAATAATGGGTTCATCAAGAACACCATCAAGGGATACCCGGGACTCAGGTCTCACATGGTTTGCTAAGTTTTACTGTTCAGTATCTGCAGCAGTATCATCTAGAGCCGCCGTCTTTGTAT
>JABEVN020000130.1:0-7500 GCA_013146195.2 Codonopsis lanceolata | reverse complement strand
TTCACCCACCAATAGGGAACGTGAGATGGGTTTAGACCGTGGCCGGAGACGATTAGTTTTACCCTATCCGATGACGTTGTCGCAATAGTAATTCAACCTAGTACAGGGAACCGTTGGTTCGCACAATTGGTCATCGCTCTTGGTTGAAAAGCCGCTGGCGCTGGCTACCGCGGCGCCTGGATTATGACCGAACGCCTCTAAGTCGAATCCGGCTAGAAGCAACACATGCGCCACCGCCTGCTTATGACCAATAGCAGGGGCCTCTCGTCCCCAAAGCCACGTGTCGTAGGCTAAGCCCGTGGCGGCGCGAGCCGGCCGCCTTTGAAGTACAATTCCCACCGAGCGGCAGTAAAATCCTTTGCGCATTTAACTTAAATACGCCGACGGGTATTGTAGTGGTAGAGTGGCCTTGCTGCCACGATCCACCGAGATTCTTTGTCGCCCGATTCGCCCTCCTCCCTCAATCATTTAATAAAATCAAGGTAGAGGCTAATTGGCATGGCTTAGAGATGGTTTTTCGGGCCACTAATAGGCACGATACAAGGTTGGCATGGTTGGGCATAAGCATGACACGCCTTGGCATGGCATGGCTAAGTATTGTTGGGTGTCGGGCATAGGCACGCCACAAGTTGGCATGGCTCGGTCGGGATTCGTGGCTTAGGCACGCCACAAGTTAGCATGGCAAGGCATGACTAGGCATGGTTGGGCATCGTGGCAAAGGCATGGCATTGCTAGGCATTGTTGTGGCATAGGCGTGACACAAGTTGACATGGTATCTTCTCACTTGGGCAGTTGGGCATATGACTAAAAATCTGGTAGTCTAAGGACCTGCTCCGTTGACACGATTTCCTTCAACCTATCAAACGCCTTTTGGCACGCCTTTGTCCACTCCCACTTTTTGCCTTTCTTGAGTAAATCAGTCAAGCAATGGACCGCTCCCGAGTATCCTTGCACAAACTTTCTATAATAGTTGGCCAAGCCCAAGAATGATCGCAGCTCACTTTTTGTGGGGGGCAGCCAATCAACAATGGCCTCGAACCTTCCTTGTATCCATCATCACCATTCCTTGGCTGATCACGTGCCCAAGAAATGTGATTTGGGTCCGCAAAAACTCACACTTCTCTTCTTAACGTAAAGAGAATGTTCCTCGCAGCCTTCACCAAGCACTGCCTTAAGTGAATTACATGTTCTTCTAGGCTATCACTATACACGACAATATCATCCAAATACACAACAACGAACTTGTCTAGATAGTCATATAAAACATCGTTCATTAAGTTGCAAAAAGTAGCAGGGGCGTTTGTTAAGCCAGACGACATTACTAGAAATTCGTAAGAACCATGCCGAGTAACGCACGCTGTCTTGGCTTGTGTGGAAGTGTCTATTGGGCCGTGGCATGGAGAGTGCAATCTGATGGCAATGAAGTTGGATGACTTTGACATGATTTTGGGCATCGACTTTCTGGCCAAAATCAAGTGTTCACCATGCCCCATCTAGAGCGGTTTGTCGATTGCGCATGAAGGTGAACCATGTTTTGTGAAGGTTGTTTCTTCGAAGCGGATAAAGGAAGGTGGTGCTGGAAGTGGAACTTTGTCGGCCTTATAGATTGAATCTGGACTGAAGCGTGGGGAAGAAACTTTTGTTGCAGTCCTTATTGAGATAAAGGAAGATCAATTTGTGGAAATGTCGGATGATGTTGGTGTAGTCCTTGAAGAGTTTGAGGACATGATGCCCCAAGCGCTTGCCACCAAGGCAGCTATTGACCACAAGATGGAGTTGGAACCAGGGACGAAGCCACCAGCTCTTACTCCTTACAAAATAGGTCCATGAGCTTGTGCGGAGTTGAGGAAACAACTAGATGGGTTCCTTGAATCTCGGGCATTTGCGCCTCAAAGGCTCCTTATGGTGCGGCCTACTATTTCAAAAGAAGGCGGATAGTACTTTGAGATTTTGTATTGATTATCGGGCACTCAATAAGGTAACAACTAAAGAATAAGTATCGATTCCGAATGTGGTTGAATTGTTTGATAGGTGTCCATGCCAAATACTTTACTTAAGCTTGATCTAAGGTCGATATTGGCAAGTTCGATTGCGGCGGGAGATGAAGCCAAGACGGCGTACTCGGTATGGTTCTTACGAATTTCTAGTAATGCCGTTTGGCTTAACAAACGCCCCTGCTACTTTTTGCAACTTAATGAACGATGTTTTATATGACTATCTAGACAAGTTCGTTGTTGTGTATTTGGATGATATTGTCGTGTATAGTGATAGCCTAGAAGAACATGTAATTCACTTAAGACAGTAATCTTTGGGAAGGTCATGGGAACATTCTCTTTACGTTAAGAAAGAGAAGTGTGAATTTTGTAGGACCTAAATCACATTTCTTGGGCACGTGATCACCAAGGAATGGTGATGATGGATACAAGGAAGGTTCAAAGCCATTGTTGATTGGCATGCCCCCACAAAAGTGACGGAATTGTGATCATTCTTGGGCTTAGCCAACTATTACAGAAAGTTTGTGCAAGGATACTCGGGAGTGGTCCATTGCTTGGACGATTTACTCAAGAAAGGAAGAAAGTGGGAGTGGACAAAGGCGTGCCAAAAGGCGTTTGACAGTTGAAGGAAATCATGTCAACGAGCCGGTCCTTAGACTACCGTTTTTGGAAGCCATTTGAACTTCAAACGGATGCGCCAAACAAAGATATTGGTGGGGTATTGTGAGGTTCCCTGGTGTGATACGCGCCGCGCGCCTTGATAGGGGTGTGTACGCGGCGGATGCGGGACATCCACCGCCTCGCTCCACCCTCCCTTGTTTAGGGGAAGATGAAATCAAAAGTGCGAGAGGAGTCTTGTCTATGTTAGCACGTTGGAATGTGCCTCTGCTTGCCTTTAGTGGATTTTGTATCCAATATGGGAACTTATGGTTTCCTCGCATCAAGTTATCCCTTTTTAGGGATACCAGATATGGGAATGCATTACCCTTTTCATTCCCATTTTCCCTTTTTAGGGAAACGGAAAAGTGCAAAAAGGATATTGCGACGCCCCACTATGGATTTTATTAAAAATAGCCTTATGGCCCATTCGGATCACTATGGGAGCTTGGGTTTCCCGCATCAAGTTATCCCTTTTTTAGGGATACCAGATATGTGAATACATCACCCTTCCATTCCCATTTCTCCCTTTTTAGGGAGAACGGAAAGTGCAAAGAAGGAATGTTGCGAGGCCCCACCGATCCGAAAGTTTTAGAGTCACCATCTTTATTTTAAGGCAAATAAAACAAAACCAAAGAAAAGAAAAATAAACCAGAGAAAAGAAGACGGGTTCGGAGGCTAAGTTACGAGTTGGGAAGGTGCTAGGCACCCAACTTCGCCTCTTCGGTCTCAAAAATGGTTTTTGGTCGAAGTATGCTTTTTGTTATATTTATTTAGCAAATAAATAAAGTATTAAAAGATAGGAAATTAAAACAAATACATCCATGGCTACATTATTTACGACTCGCAGACCATTTCCTTACAATAATTACGACATATTTAAGAATATTTGGCCATTATAACGGCTCTTTTACATAATATTCCCTACTCTAATCCGGGCAAAGACAACGGCTTATATTGGCTACATTGTGCCGGATTTAAATAAAAATTTTAAAAATAAATAAAAGACAGAAAAATAAATAAATAAATAAATTAAATAACGCCCTTAAAGGCTTTACCTTTTAGAGCGGTGGTGTGCTCGCTCTGTCCTTCAGGGAGAGGGAGTCTTTTATTGTTTGTTGTGTGATTGTTGTTTTGATTTGGGCAGAATGATTGTTTATTTTTGAGACTTTGGGCTTGTCAACTCGGGTAGAGTGACAACTTATTTGGGTGGGTTTTGGCCTTTTGGTTTGGCGGAACCACGCTTAGTTTTTTGATTTTTCAGCTCGTTACTCGGGCAGAGTAACGGCTTACTTTTGGATTTTGGGCCGGGAAGTGAGGTGGATACCTAACAACTAGGCTAGGGATCACTTATAACCTATGAGTTTTGGTTTTGGCGGAGTTTGGACGGGGTTTGGAGATTTTAGGGGCTTCCACTCACCTATCTCGCACCTCTCGTACTAATATTATTGAAAGAACGAAGGAGCAGAGCTTTGTTGCGTTCTTGATCGGGAAAATGCGCAAATCTTGCTTTGAAATGAGAGGTCGAGGCTTCTATTTATCTTGGAGAGAGTAGGACTCGTTGGGAATTCTCGATTTCTTCACCTGCATTGGTGAGTTGTACCTTGAGCTTCAAAGGTTGTACATTTTCAACTGAGAGAGCTATGAAGCATGGTGCGGCCAAGGAGACCTCCGCAGTGCGGCACCATGCATACTATTCCACTTTCATTTTTTCAACTTTCACCTCCTACAGCTTCACTGCTTTCGCGATCCTCGCTTCCTTTCGTGATTTTGAACTCCTATAACTTGACATTTGTTAAGTTTTGACATTCTTGATATTTTATGTCAATACATACCAGGGTACGAAATTGGGGTGTCTACGAGCCCCTCAACGATGGAGTCTACGGGTAACCCAAGGCTTGCGGAGTAGACGAACATCGTTGATAAACAATAGACTCTCTCAATTTCGCTCATTTAAGAATGGGAGAATGCAATTGGTAGCGATTATAATGCACGCTTATCATGCTATCCAAACTCCATAACCTAGACATTTTTAGTCATTGGTTATAAAAGGTTATCGTAATTTTAAGCAGATATGAATTTAAAGTGCTCTGATGGTCGGACCTACTAATGTAGGCTGCCTACGTATTCCCTATTAAAGGAAATCACCAAACGTAGTTCAGCCAAAAACCTAAACTACAACCAAGTGAGGATGTCATGTTCTCTGGTCAAGCCCGATCGAGAACACAACGGAAAAAGATTTTGTGTTTTTCGAAAAAGCCCGTATTCTCCTGGTCCGAAACCGTTGTCAAATACTCAGTATGAAGATTTGAATGTTTTTTCGCAACCACATTTCAACCGGTCAATACCTTGTCGTTGAAACATGTTAAGAAGAATTTTCAAAGTCAGTGTCCAAAGCGGTCGTCGCCTTGTTTCCAAACATAACCAAAAAACTTTCAAATATCCGTAAAACCGCACTCGATCGATAGCGATCGTCGCCCAGAGCAATTCGGCAAAGTAAATATTCTTCAAGTATTTCCGCGTGAGGTGAAAAACATTCTTTTTCCTTCCTTTTTTCTCACTCTCTCTGTTTTTTTTTGCAAATATTCTTCTTTTTTTGTATTTTTGAAATATTCCTCTTTTTTTGTTTTTGATATATTCCTCTTTTTTTTGTTTTTGATATATTCCTCTTTTTTTGTTTTATTATCAAAACTCATTTTGAAAAGAGTTTTTTTTTTAAAAACAAAGCAAAGTTTTTTTTCTTTTTTTCTTTTTTTATAAAAACAAACTTTCCTTAAAAGGAAATTATTCTAAAGTCAAGGTAAGCACATCTGTACACGACTTACCTTTTGTGCTGGTGGCTCCGTGATTTGATCGATCTTGGCATTTCGCCACTCTTGTTGGGAATTTATTATTATTTTTTCTTTTCTTTCTTTTTTCTCTTTTTTTTTTCTTTCTTTTTTTCTTTTTTTTTTTTGACCGGGGATATTATTTTCTTTGTCCTCTGGTGGATGGTCATTATTTTTGGTTAACAAGATTGACTTTGTTAACTTTCCGTTAGGCTCGTGGACCATTTTGAAACTTTGAAACTGAGGACTAAAGTGTCGCAGCCTTCAAACTTTGAGGGAGGAAAGGGAAAATTCCATTTTCTTCCCTTATTATGAGATCCGGAGTGGAGGGAGAGAAGCTATCGCTTCTCTTTTCTTTTTCTTCCTTCATTGTTGTCCGCTTTGCTTGTTCCCTTTTTTTATTTTCTTTATTTTCGCTCCTTTTCTCGATTTTCTTCCGCCTAATTTCAAGTGTTTTACTTAGCGTATGACATCTTCTTCACGATCCAGAAGGGGAAGGCACCGATGCACCTGTGACCGGGCGAGAGGAGGAGAGAGCCTCCTCGCTTGGTCCGGAATAAACTCATTTACCTGGGTACTCTACTAATGATCGGGCAACATTTTACGAGATCGGAACACTCATGTGTCCAATCTTCCTCTCACCACTCAGAAGATTTTTCTTTTCTCGAAATTTTCTCGGCTATACTTCGATCCGCTAAATTTATTTCAGACTGTTTGGAACCTTTGGAGCACTCCGACTTTATTAGTAATGCATATGCATGTCCTATTTATGCCTAAATGATGTAATTAAGTGATAATGTGTGAAATTTATATGATTTATTTTTGCGATGCATGATTTGAACTAGTGGTCACTATTTGACCCTACTATGCATGATTTATATTCTAAATGCAAATAAGGCTATATGATGCGTGTTTTATGCTAAAACATATTTTTGCATGCAATAGAATCGCTTAGGACTTTTCGAGTACAATTTAAATATTTCGAAAGCATTTCGGGCATATTTTCGGATAAAAACAGACAAAAGCAGAGATATTTTTCATGCCCTTAGATTTATTTTTCAAGCATGCAATCTGCTGTGGACATAGTAAATGCCACAAAGATATTTATTTTGATGATTGGTGGTACTTTATCTCCCTTTTTTAGCGTACCGCACATGGAGATGCAATGATGGGAGAACACTTATAAGATGATGCATGAATGTTTTCATATTTTATTATACACATGGCAAATGCAGTCTAATATGCATTTTTATGATATTTAAGATGCAAAATTACATATAAAGTTATTTCTTTTTCTTTCAAATTATTATTATTTATTATTTATTATTTTTTGTTGTTTTTTATGTAAAAGAACGATGTTTAATAAATGTTTATTCACATGTGAATTTATGTACATATATGTATGAAAATGGTATGTGTCAATTTAAAGAATTATTTATTTTCTCTTTGTTATGAACAAGATTTTTTTTATTTTTTATTTTTATGCTAAAAAGAATTTATTATATTTTTTTTGTAAAAAATCATGAAAGCATGCAATATGTTCATTATTTATTTACTTTTTGCTTATTTAAAAGGCTGAGAGAAGAAAATAAGGGTAGAGGACTTACCTTTTTCTCCTCTTCTTCTTTTTTCGGTTGCGAGGGAATTCGGATCTTGGTATCATGTGTACTAACGTGGTGAGATCTATGCCATGCTAGGCGCAAAGTTGTTGGTGGAGGGTTCGGGTTTCGGCGTCTTTATGCATTCCTTCACCCACTTTACCGGCTATCCCCATATTCGATGTGCTTAGGGACTTCGGTGGGACACCACCCATACTTTCCATTTCGGTGGGAGGCGACTGACCGCGTGTGACTTTCTTTGCAATCACGGGGAATCCCCCCCCGGCATAGGGGGGACCGACCCCACGATTTTTACTCTCCGGCGTCATGTCGTAGGGAGGAGGTTGTGGACCTCGGGTTTCGAGCCCGTTTCAAATCAGGATAAGATTTTTTTGATGCTTGGCGTTCGGAGTTGTAATGTCG
>JABEVN020000129.1:0-89571 GCA_013146195.2 Codonopsis lanceolata | reverse complement strand
ACCTGTATGTTAAACAAGCGAGAAATTTCAAGTTTTTACGAGATTATTAAAATTTTTCGGAATGAAAACTTGAAACCTAGAATGTTTAGTGAGAAGCAAACCCGAGAAAAATGTTTAGCAGAAGTTTTCAAGAGAGTGCGCATTCAAAACATATAAGCATTTGTTAGTTTCTAGGTTTTTAAGAACATCGATAGCGGATCTTGTTAGTTATGCAAAAGTGACCTTTTGTATTCAGAAATAACTAGGTTAAGAAATGAAATGTGAAGCGATGCTTATTGAATACCAAGTTAGAGTAAGAAAGAACATACCATTGATGTTGATGAGAAGAAGAAAGCGAGAAGATTTTGGGAGCGAAGAGAAGCGGTTGCACAAATAGAAAGAGTTTGAATAGAGAGATATTTTTAGACAAATGGGTTTCGTAAAAAGTTTTGGAAAGAGGCGGTTCAAGGTCTATTTAAAAAATTTAGCATAGCGGGAACTTAAGATATTTTCTAATTACCAATTTTACCCTTGACCCTCTTTATTGCTTTAGAAACCTCTCTAACTAAAATAGACTAAGTAAAGATACTAACCTTAAGTCTTCGCTTAAAGGGAAAATTACGTCTTCGGTCGAGTCTAAAACTAGAATTACTTGGTATGAAAGAAAAAATAATAAAACTTTGAAATTACTTGATGAGATCAATCATACCAAGATTTCTCTTAAATAAAACAAAACCTTGTGGGATCCGGCTTTGTGAGAATGTCGACGATTGATGCTCGGTTGGAACATATTCAGGCGATGTTACCTTTCTCCGCATGATCTTTGAAAGTGATAACGGATATCAATGTGTTTTGTCTTGAGTGCGTCCTTTGGATTTTTGGGCGAAATCACCGATGTGTTGTCACACATAATTGGACAATTTGCGGTCTTGATATTGTAGTCAACAATTTGTTGCTTCATCCATAGAAGTTGAGGCGGCAGTGGCAACAATGTGATACCTCTATGGTTGAGTTTGCAGCGATCCTTGTTTCTTGCGACCATGAGACAAGTCTATTTCAAGGAATTGACAAAATCCTGCGGTGCTTAATACGTCACAGTATCCAACTGATCGAAACAGTTGAGTTTGGAATACCAGATGCCTAGATTTGTTGTTGTTGAAACATATCGATGATACGTTTGGCGGCAAGCAAATGTGATTCCTTTGGATGCACTGCAGCCTGAAATCTTGCCTGAAACAACAAGCTTGACAAACATAATCGAGGCTGTGCCTGCTGGCGATGGGTAAAGAAGTGAACCTATGATTCCTCGGTACTTGGTCATGTTCTCTTGCTTTCCACTTTTCATCTTTATCAAGATGGCAGTCGGTAGACATTGGGGTCTCAAATCCTTTGGCTGAATCAAGACCAAATTTCTTGATTAGTTCTTTTGCATATTTGGTTTGGCTGATGAAGATTCCGTCGGAAGTCTGTTGAATCTCATGTCTAGAAAGTAAGTAAGCTCCCATCATACTCATCTCGAACTTGCTTTTCATCACTTCTCGAATCTCTTGCACAAGCTTTGGTTAGTTGATCCAAAGATGATGTCGTCCACATAGATTTGTACCAGAAGAGAATGACCTTTGTGATTAAGGATGAACAAAGTAGTGTCTATCCTTCCTCTCACGAATCCTTGTTCTATTAAGAACTTGATAGAGTTTCATACCAAGCTACTGGGATCTTGCTTTAGGCCATAGAGAGCTTTCTTGAGTCAAGAGACATGATCCGCTTTGTCTTGAAAAACAACCCTGAGGTTGTTCAACGTATACCACCGTTTCTTGAAGATCACCATTCAGAAAGTCACTTTTCACATCCATCTGATACACTTTGAAGTCCATGAACGACGCATAGGCTAGAAAGAGTCTGATTGCCTCTAATCTAGGAACAGGAGCAAATGTTTCATCGAAGTCAATCCCTTCTTCCTGACGGTAGCCTTGAGCAACCAGTCTAGCTTTGTTTCTGGTGACATCTCCATCTTCATCTCTTTTGTTTTCGAAAACCCATTTGGTGCCGATAACTAAATGATCACGGCCTTTGAACTAAGCTCCACACTGCATCGCTCAAACCGTTCAGCCTCTTCTTGCATAGCTTCAATCCAGCTTATGATCTCTAATAGCTTCATCAATCTTCTTCGCTCGAGTTCGAATACGAATGCATATGCAAACATAGTCTCTCGAACTCTATTCCTTGTACGAACTCCTGTGTTGAGATATCCGATGACTTGAGAAATAGGATGATCTTTTGATTCAATAATGGTTGGAGGAAGATCACTTCTGGTGGGTTCTTCCCTTAAGAATTCTGGAGTAGGTTGAGGAGATTCACCAAAATCTAGTTCAAGAGATAGGCTCTTCGAAACTTTCATTTTCCGTGAACAAGAAGGATGAGTGATCCGCAGCGTGTTTGGGGTAAGACAGAAGAGATGGGTTCGGGTCGTAAGAAGAGTTGAATTGGCATCGACAGAGTCAAGTCCGCCGGTGACGACAAGTTAGCAGAGAAGCGGTCTGAGAAGGGTGCACTGCAGGATTCTCAAGAGGAGTGGAAGTAGATGTCAGATGTATTTGTACTGCCTCATCATTATCGTAATCATTAGCAACATTTCGAGCCTTCTAGGCTCTAACAAGTCATATTCATCAAAAGAAACATGCACATATTCTTAAATTTTTAAATGAGTTTTACTGAAAATGCGAAATGCTTTTGAATGTTTGGAATACCTTAAAATTCCTTCGTCTCGATTTTGCATCAAATTTTCCTCTATATTCTTTTCCATTATGAATAATAAAACATTTACGTACCAAGATTTTAAGAAATCCTATGTTTGGGGCTATTCCTCTCCATATTTCATATGGAGTTTTATTATAAAACTTGTTTACTGGATCTGCTCGGGTAAAGCATGCAGAGTTGAACGCCGGTACTTTGGAAGTTTTGCTTCTACCAAAGCATTGTTCTTACCGCTTCAATCGTTGTTATGTTCTTCCGCTCAGCTACACCATTTTGTTGAGCTCCAAGTTCAGAGAGCGTTGTGGCCGATCCCGTGGTCATCACAAAGATTTTCTACACCATTGTTCTTGAATTCTGCCATTGTCCGATCTTATATCACTAATGTCTTCAAGCTGAGTTTGAAGTCTTCCGAAGAGCGCTGACTAGATCATACGCCTCATCTTTTGAAGTCATTGTTTCAACCTGTGAACCTAGAGTAGTCGTCAACTACTACAAGTGTATACTTGTCTCCGTAAATACCGACTTGTAGTGATTGGTCCAAAGAGATCCATATGCGCAGTTGTAAGTCAAGAGGTCTGCTTTGTTGACAAGATAGACTTTCTTTTCAAGGAAGACTTGGAAAGTTTTCCTAGTTGGCAAGCTTTTACAACTTATGTCATGGTCGGCAGACACAATCGTAGGTAGACCTTTGACAAGCCCATTTTGGAGAGCTTGGAGAGGTGCTTGAAGTTGAGGTGACCGAGAGGCGCTTGGCCATAGCCAACCGTTGTCACGAACGTTGTTAGCTACTAGGCAAAGGCTCGAGAATCTCCCTGAAGATTTAAGTCAACGACATAGGCGCTTTGTCTATTGCCGGCCAAGATTGCAGAGCGGATTCACGATCTTCGACGAGGCACCGGTTGGAGTTGAATTGGCATAGTAATCCTTTGTCAGACTGGGATATGCTCAAAAGATTGTGCTTTAAGCCACTCACTGTAGAGACTTTGTTGATGGAGAGACTTCCTCAGTGATCGAGCCATATCCAATTGTTTTTCCTCTTCAGATTGTCTCCGAAGATAACAAATTGGGTCCTTTGGCTTCACTATATCGCTAGTAGACTGCTTTCATGTCATGTGTCTGTCGTCTGTACCGATGTCTTTGTTTTCGAATCTATAGCCATGAAGCATTCTGAAAAAGATTTAGTTAAACAAGGTCCCCTTTATTTTCTTTTGGGTCCTAAGGATTAGCAACCTTGGGACTCATACTGCTTAACCTCGAGAGAACTAGGTCTCTCGCATTTGGAGTTGAACCTTAGCATTCTCGGGGCCGATGGCCTGTGCAATCGCAAAGAATGACATAGATGGAAATTCCATGAGAACCTGCTGGCTTTAGTCGAAGAGTGATTATGATTATCCTTTTTCTTAACATTCAATCTTGGTTCATTTTGCCTGCCGGTAGACTTAATTGGTTTCTTTTGAATCTTCGACTAGGTTACCACCGGACTTAGATTTGGCTTGTCTGTTGATTACCTTTTAGAAGGATTCGGTAGAATACTTTTAAGTTTACTTTCAACAGCGCGAGTGCTCGCTCGCTTCATGACAAACTGATGGTAGAGGTTTAGTAGGTCTACCGCCGCCAGCTTTTGCCTTAGCAAAGTTGTTCTTGCAGACTTTAATTTCTACCGCTATTTCTGTTTCATTTGAAGCAAGAATCTTGGCTTTTCCTTTGAGCTTTGGGGTAAACATAAGGAACACTTGAATAACCAAGTCCTTGTTTCCCTTTGTTTCGAGCGTCGCCCTGCTTAGAAAGGAGATATCATTAGCGCCTCGAGGATTCACCTTCTTTCTTTCTGTGGATGGGAATGTTATACCTTGGGCTCATCTCGAATATCTATGCCGATTTATCATTACTAGATTTTTGGCATGAAAGGATTTCTTCAAGGCATCCTCGAGGCGCTCCAGAGTCAATTGTCTTTTGAAGGCAATTTTCTCTAGGTCAAGTCCTTTGATGTGCTCGTTAAACATTCAATTTTGTCACAAAGGAATTTGTTTTCTCCTTTGAGCTTGATACTTTCTTGTTGTGACTATTGAGAGTTTGAATCTCACCGCCATCGGAGATTTCTCTCATGATAAGTTTCTCACGCTTCTTGGCAAGTTTAACATAGGCTACTCTAAAGGAATTAAATTCTTCAAGCATATCTTGATTATCCTTGAGAAGTTCTTCCCATCAAGCCGCCACCGTTGGTCTCACTTTTATCCAAGGGACTAGGTGAGATTTCGACTTCATTTTCAGAGTTATAGGTGGGACCTGAATCATGAGCTATTAAGCATATGTTAGCTTGCTCACAATTATCCTCTTCCTCTTCTGAATCAGTCTCAAACCATGTAGCAACATGTTTGTCTTCTATGTCTTCTGTCAACATACCCTTTTGTTTTTGAAATTTTTTATAAGAGAGTTTTCGGTATGCTTCAAATTTTGGCTTTGAACATTTGGAGGCAAAGTGACCAGGTTTTCTACAGTTGTAATACGCAAGCTCTTCTTTAGATGAGCTTTCACCAGTCTTTCTAAAAGGCTGTTGGTGTGTGTTCTTCCTTCCATAATTTGCAAATTTTTGAAAACGTTTTACAAACATAGCAAATTGTTCATCTGAGAGAAAATCGTTTTCACAGGAGGAAGTGGAAGGTTTGTTTTCAACAGTGGTTTCTTCTTGGACCATGGCTAGCAAGGACACGGTTCTGAACTGTTTGTCCTGCTCTAGAGCTTGATTTACTTCGAGCTCATAAACCTTCAAACTTGCGTAGAGACTACGAAGAGTCATCTCGTTTAAGTTTTTGGATTCTTTCATACCGTGGTCTTAACATGCCATAAGCTACCTGAGAGCCTAGAAACCTCATGTTCATTTCCTTTTTGTCATAAGTTTTACCAAGAGAAAATCAGCTATTTATTACCTCACTGAAGCGATCGTATGCTTGTCTCAAGGTTTCCTTTGGATCCTTTTTGAAGGAGTCAAACTGCTATGTATGTGTATTTTCTGTTATCTCTTGTATCTTGGTCTCCTTCCAAGTATTCCACAAGAGCTTCCCACATCTCTTTTGCAGTTGTACATCGGATCACTTGCTAGTATGTGCTTGTGTCTAGAGAGCTAGTAATGATATTGATTGCCTTACTGTCAAGCTCTACCAGTTTTCTGTCGTCCTCTATCCATTCTGATTCTTCTTTGGGAACTTCTGCAGGATTCCCAGCGATGGAGGCTAGAAGGTTGGCCTTCATTGGTACGTGTTGTCCTGTAGTAACGCACTTCCAAAATCTGTTGTCAATAGAGTTCATAAAACGCATTACCTTATCCTTCCATACATCGAAATGGCCTTCGTCCAATATTGGGACGTGGTTCGCATTAAATGTAGGCAGCATGTAGTGTGTTTGTGCCATTGGATAGAATCTCTCAAGAGTTTAATCTCGGAAAAACTTGCTTTCAAAGAGTAAAGCTCTGATACCAATTGTGGGTCCCAACGGGCACAATAATAAGCTAGAAGGTTGGGGGGGGTTGAATAGCTTATTATACACTTAAAAACTTTTAAGTAAGTTCTTTGAAAAGTACTTTCAATCTATTGAAAAGATTGAAGTAGCGGAAGTCTTTCAATGAAGCTGGTTCAAGTCTGCCGATAAGGACTACCGGTAGACCTTAACAAGTTACTTAAGTTTGCTGTAAAGGGTAAAGATAAATAATGTAATAAGCAGTTAAATAAGCAGACAAGCAGAGAAGGAATTAACACAAGTATTTTGGGATGGTTCACACTATAAAGAGTGCTACGTCCACCACCAAGGCAGTCAACCTTGGATTTAAATAGTGCACTATGTTTTCCACTAGATCTATTACAAAGAATATTCTCAATGGATCGTGTACAAAATATTGACTTGTGTTTGGGGGTTAAGGAATTAAATATATGTGAAAACATGATATTTAATTCGTGCAGAAGTATAGCTATTTGAATGAAAACAACAAAAAGTAAAACAATAAATGTTGATGCACAGCTTCTTGTTGTTGACGAGGACTTCTGGATCTGTTGAGGATCTCTTGAATGCACTGAGTAATAAGACTTAGAGTTGTTGTATGTTTTAAGAGCAATTCGTCAAGTGTCAAGTCTGTTTCTTCAGTCTTTAATGGCAGCATTTATAGCATGAGCATTCTAGAGACTCGTTGGAGAAGACGAAGACTTAACAGCTCTATTAGGTTGAATGCATTAAATGCATGGGCCAATCGTGAATTTCGTCTTCACGATATCGAAAGCGGGGAATGAGTCGAGATCTTACGGAAGTTGGGCAATCCGGATGTCGATCGAAAGAGTTGTTGCGACAGGTGACGACCTGCTTCCTTTCATCATTCGGTTGCGAAAGTCTTCCTACTTTTCGGAAAGCTGCTTTCGGCGAGTCTGAGATGTCAGGAAATGTCTCAATTTAAATTCAAACATAGATGAGGATAAATTTAAATTGATCCATTAATAATTGCTGGACAGGACGTCATGATTTGACCGAGTGTGTACAAGGTCTGCCGATTTGTATGTTGAAGCTGGTCTTCCGGTGAAGCTTTGAAGGGGTCTTCCGTTGAACCTGTTAAAGTCCTATAAAAGCTATACTTGGCAAAGTTCTATACACAGTTGTCACGTTAATCGATATGCAGCCCAATTAACCACTGATGTATAAAACTAGTGTAATGTATGAGTAGATATAAATCTAATACAATAAGAATTCAACAGTACATATGGGATCAATTTTTCCTTGGGGGGATCATATGGAGGAGGGAGGGGACAAGAAGTGAGAGGCTTAGAGAGAAGGAAGAAGGGAATGATTTCAATTTGTCTCTTGACTAAGAGAGGAGAGAGGGGTATTGCTGTATGAGGGAGGGAGGGAGGGGACTGGAAGGGAAATCGTATGGGGGAGGGAGGGGGTGTGGTTGGTGGGTGGGTACAATTTTGGGGTTGTTAATGGTTTTTAGGTGTGAAATGCACAAAGGGGTAAATGATGTTACGTTTAGGTATTTAAGTGTTACACTTAAATAAAATGTAATATGACACTTTTTGGGGGTGAAATAGCAAAGTTATGGCTTATATGAAAACTGATATTTTAAGTAATGTTGCAAATCCAAGGGGGTAAATTGAATTATCAAGCATTTGTGCACTTTTTTTCAATTGCAAATTTCAAAGTAGTATAAAAGCACAAGTGTATTTACAACCTACAAACATTACTGACTAAATATTTCTTCAAAGAAACATAAAAAGGAAAAGAAAAAATATTGCATAATTGATTTATACGTTTGAGAAAACAAAGAAGTAAAAATTAGTGTTAAAATATGGATTGTATGATATAAATTATCATTTAAATGGCTAGATATTTAATACTCCTACATTTTTAAAAAGTCATTTTATTTTTGCTTAGAAATTTCAAAGTAAGTATAAAAGCACAAGTGTAATTTATCAATTACATACTACAATGACATTTACTGACTAAATATTTCTTCAAAGAAACATAAAAGGAAAAGAAAAATATTGCATAATTGATTTATACGTTTGAGAAAACAAAGAAGTAAAATTAGTTAGTTAAAAATATGATATATGATAGGCTCATTTAAATGGCTAGATATTTAATACTCCTTACATTTTGGGTAAAAAGTCTGTTATTTTATTTTGAGATGTTTTACTTAAGAGTCTATTTTTAAAAATTAAGGCATAAAATGGCTATTTTATTACTAATGAATTATTAAAAGTGTCATTAAAAAAATTGGCTTTCAAAAGGGGAGTTTTTGTCTGAAACGAAAAATAATACTCCCTTCGTCCTTAAATTATCGTTTTAGTTGACCCAGCGCATAAATTATGAAAAAAACAATTAACTTGATTATTAATATTTGTTTAATGTGTAATTTTTTTTAAAATATATGTGTATGTGGCCCATAATTAAAGTATGATGAAAAAATAAGGGTAAAGTGGTAAAAAAATATTTTAAAAAAATAGATTTCAAACTGAATAATTATTTTGAGACGAATGAAAAAAAAAAAAAAAGTCAATAATTTGTGAGGGAGGGGAGGGAGTAGTACTAGTATGAATGAATGTAGTGAAGAGTACCCATAAAGATGCTAAAAGACAAATGGTCAACTGAGGCTGAAGTCTTGATAAAGGGTTACAAACTGGACCTACAGGCTACAGATGAAGTAAGAAAACGCAATTGAACAATTTGTTTATAATTGATGGTTCTATAAGTATGTCATCATTGGTTATTGAAAACAATAGTATCAGAAAGCATATGCAATAGTATGCATCCAAATAAAATGTATGACTATTTTGTTTATTATATTATACTTTCTCCATTTTAGATGAATAATCTTCATTTAAAAATTATTTTTTTTAATAAAATGATTTTTTTAGTAAATTATTAATAATAAAATAATATTTTTATGTCTTAATTTTTAAAAATAAATTCTTTAAATAAATTATTTCAAAATAAAATAATATTTTTTTACCCGAAATAGTGAAGTATAATTATTCATGAGCGACAATTCCACTCCAAGTGAGAGCATATTAATTAAGTAGGTCCCTAAATGAGGTGTTTATTACTTGTGGTCATCGTCACTCATATCATATGGAAGCCTTTTGGAATCTTTACCTAATCGATAGGCTTTAATGCTTTATGTCATTGTTAATAGGATAGCTGTATTGAGCTTCTCTAAATGAAATGGTCTAGTCATTTTGGTGATCCATCGAACCCGATATAACCAACGGTGTCGGTGGTAATATCTATATTATAAATCTATAATTAAATTCAGTTTTTCTAAAAAGTTAATTATTGGTCATGATTTATTTTTACAAAATATAAATACTGATCAGTATTAAGTCTTTCTAAAAAACTAATTATTGACAAAGATATTACTAGATTTAGTGAATCCCGGTAACAATATATGAGATATCTAAATAATTCTTACGTTTGTCTTCATAATACTCTTTATCATTTTCCTTCTATGCATCATTTTCCTCTTATTCTTCGTATTTTTTCCCTCTTCATTATATAACATTTCTCTCAAGAGCAAGACTGGTTGTCCCTCTCAAGTTTGTTATTTTATTTCTATTAATAAAATCTAGCAAGGTAGCGCCCCTGTTTTCTTAAAAAAAATTACAAAACTAACTTCTATTTTTTTTTTCCACTTTTGGATGATCATATTGTTTTAATTGATTACCGAAAGGTGTTCATTTTAAATCGGTTATTTTGAATACTGACACCGTCTCATACTGAAGTCGTCCCATACTGGCGTCGGGCCATAGGCACGAGTGCAAAATCTAGTCTATATTATAAAAGAGACCAGGGGCTAATTGGCGGCCCAGATCGAATTGTGTCAAACATAACTGACGGTCCAAATTGATTCGTAAGTATGCGAGTTACAAATGAACCCCTCAGTTATGAGTTTTGTTTGAATGACCATTCTACAATTACATAGAACTGAATTACCCCGTCAGTTATGAGTTTTGTTTATCCCGACCATTTATTGAACTGATCTCATACCGACACCGTGTCTATGGTACGAGCACGTATACTAGTCTATATTATAAAAGAGCTCAGGGTCTAATTAGTAGTCTAATCGAATTGTGTCAAACATAACTGATGGTCCATATTAATCCGTAAGTATGTGATTTACATATATGAACCACATTTATGAGTTTTGTTTGAATTATCCTCTCCATAATTACAAATAAAACCTTTGGTTATGAGTTTTGTTTGAATTACCCCCTCAATTATGAGATTTGATTATCTCATACATCAATTGAACCGATCTCATAAGCGTGGCACATACTAGTTTATATTATAAAAGCAGTCGGGATCTAGCGGTGGCACGATCGTGTGTTAAACACAATTGACGGTTCAGATTGATTCGTAAGTATATGAGTTACAAATGAACTCTTCAATTATCAGTTATGTTTGAATTATCTCTCTACAATTACATATAAAACCTTCAATTGTGGGTCTTGTTTGAATTACTCCGTCAGTTATGTATTTTGTTTATCCCAACCATTTATTAAATAGATCTCATACCGACATCGTGTCTATGACACACGTATACTAATTTGATTAAAAAAAAAGAGTATTAAGGTCCCTATTTTTAAAAAAATCTCAAAAGCTACCAATATTTTTACATTTGAAAAGCTAGCTTTTCATATACTCCACAAAATAAGGCCAGAAACAAAATGGCAACATCCAAGGCTAGTCGATAGACTACTTGTTTAGAACATTGAGCCTTAAATTACGGTTGGTAATGAAAGAAACGTAGCTTGGGTTCTTTAAATCAAATCGGGACAGTGTGTGAATGTTGCAAATGATGCATATAATGTTGCAATAATCACAAACACATTTACTAAATAGCAGCGAAATGATTGCAATATAGGCTAGAAAATTTCTTAAAAGGAGCTTCATTAACACATAAATTAAACATGTGCTAAAAATGTTCTTAGAGGTAGATTGTACATTCTATATTACATAACAAACCTAAAGCACAGGGGAGTTCAGTGTAATTTTTATATTCTATTGTTTCAGTTAGTTACTCCATCGACAGGCAAAATGGCAAATAAATCCAAATTAAGTACCTGAAATCGTAGCATAGTTAACCACTGAATCTAAACCGTTAAATCCGAAATCAAAATCATTAGCAACTGTTCTCCGATATTAACAAACATATAACAATACTATAATATTACTTCAAAGCCTTCCCCCAAACACCAAAAAAGTACACGCACTCTCTCTCCCTCTCTCTCACTTCCGTTCCTTCATTTTTAGGGTTTCTGTTCTAATTCTCTCTTTTCTTCACCCCAAGAATAGTTCGAATCAGGACTGTTCTTTTTGAAAATATTGTAATTATGGAAAAACCCTGAATTTCATTTGTTTCTTTTTATTTTCTTTTCCAATTTCTTTGCTAAAATCTCAGTTGAGTCTAGTTTTTGTTTTTGTTTTTTGTATTTTCAGTTTTTTTGGTTAATTTTCAGTATTGACTATTCTCTATGTTTTGATCACTTGTGGATCTAATAAAGTGCTGATTCAATGCTTTTAGTGTGAAAATAGGCGTTGACTTTGCTGGGTCATGAAAAAAATGGTGTTCCAAATTCGAAATTTACTTGCAATATTTGAATATTTTGGGGTTAGAGATATTGGGTTCTTGATTGTAAGAGCTGGGTTGAGATTCTTGAGAAGGGTTTGATGATAATATTCCGAATATTACTATACTCTGTTTTTATTTGGAGTTGATTCGTAGCTTATAAGCTAGTCATATTCAATATATATTCATATATATATATACACATTGTTATTGTGATATTGTAAATGGATATGAACGGCAAAGATAATAATGTTGGTATAAATGGTTGTGAATCTAAGATTGTAAGTAACGTGGAGTCCCAAAATGGGGTAATTAATGGGAAGAGAGATGAAGATGATGAGTCAAAGTCACTGCTATTGCCTAGGAGAGGTGGGTTATCAAAGAAGTCTCCAAAGAAGCCACAGAAAGTGCAGTGGAATGATACAAATGGACATAATCTTACCGAGGTTTTGGAATATCAACCAAGGTAATGTCTTGCCTTCATTTGATTTAATAAAATCTTCCATATAAATTTTGATTTGAGAAGGGTAATTTTTATGTTCATGTTTGGTTTTACACTAGTTAGCTGGGTTGATTTTTTTAGAAGTCACTGTTTAAATTTGATATTTGTGGGACCATGAAGTTATTGCATCCGTATGTCTTTAAAGAGCAAACCAGTTGAATAAAAGCAAGGAAGTGTGTTTGCAACTGCTAGAGTGCTATGAATGCTGATTTTGTTTTTGGAAAGAGGTGAAACTTGGTTAAAAGCACTGATGGAAAGGAAAATCTTGTGATGGTGATACAGAAGATCCATTTTTTAACCTACTTGTATTTTGAATTAGCATTTGATCATATGGATCATATGATCCTTTATGTAGTTGTTGATAGTTACTTTGGGTTCGCTTATTTGGAGCTTGACCAGTTGAAGTTGTTAGTCAGGTGTGGTATCCATTGACTTAAAGAGTTAGTGTTCTCGATCAAGACAGCTGCTAGCATTGTCATATATTCTCAATCTGGTAAGTTGGAACCCTTTATTGAAGTGTGGGAATCATCTCAATACTTAAGGTTCTTATATATTGATCACAAGGCTTGTATTTACCCAATGTGGGTTTAGAGTCTCAACATCCTTTAGTTTATTTGTGCATTTTAAATTTCTGAGATGCTATAAACATTGATTCTGCTATAGGAATTGAGGAGAGAGGGGACCCGTATTTAAAAGCAAGGATGCAAAAGTAGGACTAGCGGGTGTTGACAATGGAGAAGATTCCATTTGTGAAGCTGGTTAGATGTTGAATTTAGGGTCTGAGTAATCGATCTTGGAATTCCCTTTTTGAAGATCTTGGTAGTAGTTAATAAACTTCTCTTGAATGTTTGTTGTTGACAACCCACAAAGCACTAGTCTTTCAAGATTCATAATCTGGTTGGTGGTATTGTGGGATTTGAAGCATTATAATTTCCTTGATGTGATGGACTACTCATATAGATGCACGCATATTTGTAAGTGGATTGTGGGGGCATGACTGCAAAAGCACTTGTGCCTAAAGGCATTGCTCCTGGCTCCATGCCACTCATGTAGCAATAAGGAAAATATCATATCGTCAGACTTCCAGAACTATGGGCTTAATTCTATTGTGAATGTCAGAAAATGTAGCTTTCAGTTTTCTGTAGGAATGCTTTGCCATTGCTTAGTGTGATTTTGTTTTTCTTGATCCTAACTGTAACCATGCTACCACTGTTGAATCAATTTGAGGTTTGACTGTCAGAATCTTTTGGCTGGTCAGGCGTCCAAAGTCATCTAGCTATAACCCTGTGTAAGAATTTTTTTTTAAAATATATAAAGTAACCCTTTGTGATCACAGTATGCCTTGGGCCATGGTGGAAGTCTATTGTGGTCGCCATGCTAGTTAGGCTATTACCGAGTCCTCTACCTTTAGTTAGGAAATTCTCTTTACAGCACAAAACCTTTAGGGGTTTCTAGGTTTAAGCTTTAAAGTAGCCTTAAATTACCACAATGATTATCTTTTGGTTCTACCTGACCTTTTTTATGGATATTAATTCACACATCAATTGGTAAGTATGAATTTAGGTTAAGGTTTTTATATCACAAACAATTGTTATGTGTTCAGGGGGATTTTGGAGGAAGAGATGATAATTGAACATTATTTTCCTACTGATTTGATTGCCGATATGATGGCAAAAATTTGTATTAGCTCTATCTGATCGCTCTCTTTTATTTCCTCACTTTTTATTCTTTTTTTTATTTGAGTTGTTTGGCACTTATCCCTATTAGAGATGCATTTTAATAAGAAATTATCCCTTAAGTTACAGGTTCGATTCATGCAAGCTATGTTCTCTTGGCAGAATCCCTCGAGGTTTTATACTTATATATAACTATAATCAATAGAATTGGAAGTCATAATTGGTAGTTGTTTTTTATTTCGTTCATTATATTCCTTGTTTACTTAACTTTTTTTTTTCTAAATGAAGATTAAAATTTGGTTATAGGTTTTTGGAAGTTATGGTTTCATATTTTTCTTTCTTAAATAAAGACATTTACAATTGCATGTATTTTGCTGAGATGGTTACCTTTAAGGGATCTTTTGGCATTTTATCGATCATAAACTCTTTTGAGCATCTACTAGTTAAAGTGGTTTCAAACCACTCTTGGTAATTGTGCAATTTTAGTTCCCAAACACCAAATTTTCTCAAAAGTCATTTGAGTCATAGTCAACTTCAAGCTGCTAAAGTTAGTCTACCATGTTTTTACTTCCGAATTCAAGTTTGATTCATTTGGAATAATCCTGTTTAAAAGACATCCCTTGCATGTTATGACAGTAAATAGGCTAATATTTTTGCTAATGCATAACATGAGCCTTGAGTTGAGGAAGGGAAACTTTTCTTGTATCCTGTGCTGTCAGTGCAAATGTGCAAATCAAAAAAGTAAATTAATGGTAAACACACACACACACCCATTAAATTAGTATTTGATACTATTTACAATTATATTCTCTATGTAAGTGATATCAGTTCTCTGCTTGGAACATTTGATGTCATCTGAGAAAAGGTTAGTACAATCACTTTATCCTGACAAACTGCTCTTTTGTGTGTGTGCTGGACCATTTGACTTGAAAGGAATAGAAAGGTTTTTGATAACAAGGAAAGGCCCTTGTTGCAGTTGAAAGGCATGGTGTTGCGAACCCTCCGGTCTTGGTGTTCAGTAGATGCTAATACTTACAATTCTCATCCTAATTCCTTTGTAGATTTTGTTAATAGTCTCTCCTTAGATTAGTTTACTCTGTATACACAAGGACGTCACCTTTTTTTACGCTTCTAATATATAATACTCTTACTTATCGGAAAAAAAAAATATGAGTCCCGTGAAATACTTTTTATTTAATAACGAATCATGCAACAAAACATTCTTCTCTCTCTCTCTTTTTTTTCCGGGGTGGGTGGGTGGGTGGGGGTTTGGCTGTCAGGTGGTGGTTCGGACTAGTTTGTGCTCATCTCAGTTAATCCACATCCACCTTCCCATGCAGTCAAAAGCAGCCAGGCTACAATGGACCTACGGGATTCATGAGGAACAATTCCTCAGCAACAAAACATTCTTTTCTGAAATTTTCGGTATGATCAAGGACATGTGAGCAGATTCTAGGGGTCAAACCGATGGAAAGTCATTGAATAAAAGGAATTTGGAACATCATTCTCACTCAACACAAAAGGAGGAATGGATAAGTTCAAAACTTTGAAGATTTACAGTTGTTTTCATGTTAGTAAGTAAATAGATACATATGGGAGTTATTGAAGTTGTTAAAGGTCTCCAGTGAAGTAAGATTATCCAGCCTTGAAGTAACTTCTCAAATTTATGGTCAGTGGTCTATTGTCGAGTTACTTGTTATTCTCCTACTTACCACTCTAATTTGTAAGCTTCTGGTAGCTACCCCTAATCTTTTGTCAACTAACTTGTTACTAGGCCCCCAAAGTACCTTGCTGTTAAGTAACCATCATAATTCTGCTGTATTTCGGGATGTAGTATCTCATTTCTGGTGGTGATGACACGACTTTTGATTGGATTGGGTTTTTTGTTCCTCCAAACCGTCGTAGGTACGTAGGTGAACATCATTCCTTATTCCTCTTAGTACTCAATAATCTTCAAACACTCTTTTTATTGTGCTACCAGCTCCTCTCTTTTCTCCCTTTTCAGAATTTTTCCACTCTGCAACCTTCTGCAGCAAGACTGCCCACTCTCTTCATTCTTAAGGCCTGCATCTGTAGTAGTGGACTTTAAGAATCCCAAGATGCACATAAAAATTACCTCTCATTGTGGCCTGTGGGGCATATATGAAGTGAAGTTATAAGTGGTCTCTTTTATGCTTTTAAGTTGTGCATGTTTGGAGGTAAGCATTGAATGAAAATTTGAAAAGCTTGGAAGATCTCTTAGGTTGTGACTTATGGTCTTCTCTTGCAAAATACACGGGGTTTAATTAAATCTTCTTTCCAGGCCCAAGTAGCATGGAATCAGTTGTGCAGAGGGTTGAGAGATTGGTAGTTGAAAGGGTAAGAACTGATTGCAGCGCGGGAGCGAGCTTCATCTTAAGCAAGCTATTAAATCTTCAACCAAAGAGAACCCGAACAATATAGCTGGATATATCCGCGTTTATATTTCCCCTACTAGTTTCTGCAGAGAACTAGTTGGAGCTGGTCTAGAGGTATTCTTTCTTTTTATTTGTTGAACTGGATGACGGAAAAAACTTCATGTTACCAGCCCGAAGTAATTGGGACAAAGGTTAAGTTGAGTTGTCTTTTGAGAAGACTGTAGGTATAGGGTGTCAAGTCATGGGAGAAGGATAGAAATAAACTTGGCTGAGTGGCAGGCAGTTGTTCCCAGTGACAGAAAGGTGACTATGCATCAGCTTTTCAGATTTTCTCTGCCTTTCAGCTTGGTTGCAATAAGTTGCATAGGGTTATGGATGACGATGATGGAGGCAAGCTATCACAGGAGGGGGTTTTGGAGATGGATTCCTCCCCCCCCCCCCTTTACTGGTGGCATTTTCAAAGAAATTGAATTGATACCACAAGCAAAGCACATAGACATGTAGATATTCTCCGAAATTATCTGAACTGGCTTACACCGATGAACTGTCTTCTGGTGTCTGCTTGAGACACTGAAATGTACCTAAAATTATCCTCAAGTTTTGTTTAATGTCTTGTGGAGTTTCAATTGGTTAATTAGTTTCTTACTATTGGGTCCATTTCTGGTTGACTTGTAATCTATTTCAACCAGCCATACTTTGTGATTTGTACAGAACTCTGGAATGCCGGAAAAAAAAGTGATTTCCGTGAAACTAGCGGAGCATGTCGACAACCATGTTATGGATAATGTGTCCAACCCAATCTCATATTTTTGTTGTTGTCTGTGGCTGCAGTGAAGATAGTGACTCTGATGACGATGAGGATTCAGATTCTTGCATCTGTAACATAATGTAGATCTCATTCTTTACCAACTTTTTTGCAAATCTCTGCTGGATAAACAAGAGGGTTAATCTCCTCCCAACTCCGATTTTGGCAGAACTGAGAAAAAATGGCAACTTGCTGCTGCGTGGAACAAAGTTCTTGCTTGTTGGAATGGCACGTAACTCGTAACTAATACCTTGAATTCCACTGAAGTGAGGGCTTCTTCCGAATCTTAAATTGCTTTATAGTGAACAGATAATTGGAGCAAACTTTATAGTTGACAGATGATCAGAGCAAATTCACATTGATTGACTGCTTGATGTGGCAGAAAGAGATGGTGATAAACTCGCTTCTAATATAGGTCAGAGTTTGATTGTAATGTCGTTCTCAATCTTTTTGTTACAGTGTATTTGTGATCAAGGAATACGAATTGAACCACATCGTGTACAATGAAGCACCCAGCGGCTTCTATCCAGTTTTAGGTATTGGATTTCATTGCATAGAGTGAAAGATCAATCGTGTTGATTCTTGTCTCGTGTGGAGGCGCATAGGAAAGACTTTGGCTGTACAATAATTATGGAAAATCAATTGTGCTATTATTTTTAGTGTTTTCATACTTCATGGCATGGAGGCAAACTTTGGTTGTACAAAAATTATGGAAAATCTATTGTGCTATTATTTAAAGTGTTTATGAATTGTATGGGATAGAACATAGAAGCCTAGCACCGAAAAAGGTATTTCCTCAAAAGTGCTTGCAAGTATTCAACTGCAGAATAGTGGTTTGAAAATAAGGGCTTTTGTTGGTAGTGAAACTGACAATGAAGACTGTGTAGGTGTATGAAAGCTTAGAGTGTTGAGAGGTATAAAATGGGCATACTTTGCTAGCTTATCATAAGTCCTAACTAACTAGGAAGGCCTTCCTTAGGCCTCGAGAGTCGGAGAAGAAGCTTCAGTACTCTTAACATTTATTGCAAGGGAAGCTAACATTTATTGGACAAAAATGCCCTTAGTACATGTTGTTGGTGCTAGGCAAACCCAGGCCTCCATTATCATTGTTTCACATTAATCAATGTCTGTCTCCCTCGATTTGTGACTACATCTTCTATACATCTTCACATTAATCTTCTTCTATGGATTCTCGTCATGTTGTGCATAATCTTCCAAATCCAAAGCAAACTGGATTCAAATACATCGCCTCCGTCTTCTTCTTCCTCCTCTTCTATCGTAAGTCGTTTTCTTCATCTTTTGCCTTCGTCCTGACTAAAAATCATCTAACCCAGCCCAGATTTATTCTTGTATCGTACTTAAGGTTCGAAAAATTTGTTTACCTTTCGGGGGCTCCCATGAATGGGTGATGCCCCCTCGACCTGATTGGACATGTTGATCCTCGTTTCGTTGGGCAACAATAGTGATTTTCGAATCCAATGTGTTTGTCAGAGCTGATTATATTTTCGGAACCATATTTCAAAAAAAATAGACTTTAACAGTTGGAAAAACAAGGGAACGGAGTTTGAGAAAGAGACCTGCTAGAATTTCACCATAATTTTATATTGGGTTGAGGTCTAAAATTATGAGACAAAAACTTAGATAAAATAGTCTTACGGATAATCTTTGTAAGGCGAATTCTCCTTACCTGAAGCACCGTGTGTTGATGAGTTGAGTTGTGAGAAAGAGAGGCTCCGTCTCTAAAATTAAGATCTGTAAATCTATTTTACCGGAGACATATTTAAATTATGGAGGGCCTAAGCAATTGTCTTTAGGATTGGAGCCGCGCATTTTTTTTCTTTTTGGGTTGTGCAGATAAGCGCAAGGGGTTCCTTCAAGCATAGGAAAAGACGAAAGCTGGGTTCAAGTCTCTATAACCAAAAGCACATTCTCTACGTGCCATCTTTCTTTTTGATTAGGAGAAGAAGAAATGTAAATGAGCTGCAACTATGGTATTACGTTACTTACGTATGTTATAACTCCATATTTAATCATAAACCAAACATTTGAAGATCATGACCATTTTTTATTTATTTATTTATTTTTCTTAAGAAGGACATGAGAAGGGATCGAACCTGAGACCTCACACTTTGTGAAGGTCCGTATCTACCACTGGGCCATCCCCTTAGGGGAGATCATGACCATTGACTAGTGTCGAAACTAATATATACTCGTATAATTTTGCAAACCCAAACTAACACAAAATCTTTGATGATTAAGTGATCTTTGTCAGACGCATTGCGGCTAGGGTTAAAGATAATACTAGTACTATATATTTACAATTTCACATTCATCTCGAATAAAGCTTTGGTCAAAAAATAAATATGGAGAGGTAATAATTTGATATCTTGTGCATTAATACATTACATAACACACAAAAGGGAAATAATGCTATTAAGAATGAGTAGGTCTTCTGTAAGACGACTTTCTCACAACTCAATTCATCAACACGTGGTGGGTCGAATAAAGAGGATCCGTCTTACAGAATATATCTGTAAGCCCGTCTTACCTAAATTTTTGCCATTAGGAATTTATTGAGTTTTCTTATGTTTATTTTTACTTGAACATATATGATAATGTTTGGGGTAAATTCGGGTCGGTCCAATTTGATAAGTTTTCAATTACTAAAGTACCAGTACCATACGATTTTTTAACGAGAAAAAGTCACTCTTGGGAGTGAAAAAACTATGATACATTTAATGAGTTTGAGGCGCGCTACATACCACTCACCCAAATGCATCGCGTTGTATCAATTTTTGCACCGTGATGCATCTATTTTAATTACATAATCCAATTTTGCATCGTCCTGCAAAAATTGATGCATCGCGATGCAAAATCATAATGAACCAAACATTCATGCTCTCCGCCTTCTTCTTCCTTCTCATTTGCCGTAAGCCTTTCTTCTTCTTCTTCTTCTTCCTTCACCTCCTCCGCATTCGTTCCTACCGAAAAATCTTTCAACCCAACACAAGTTCATTATAGTTTCATACTTAATGAATAAGAAACATTGTTAGCCTTTCAGTGGTGTTTCCCTGGAACCTCCACAAAGGGGCGCTGCTCCCTTGAACCCTTCGACCTAGGGCAGGTTGATCTTTGATTCGTTGTGCACCAATCGTGATTTTTAAAGTTCAAAGTGTTGGTAAGAGTTGTGAAAAAAGATGTCCGAGCATTTTATGAATATTTTTTTAAAAATGAACTTTAACGATTTAAAAAAAACATGGGATTATAGCAAAAATATGTTTAGGAAAAGACACCCCTAGCAATTTCTCTATTATGTTAAACGTATAAAAATTTCAAAATACACTTAAAAAATTTAGATGAAAACTTAAATAAAACGATTTTACGAATAAGAAAGATAGTCTGTATCCACTGGTGTGCATTTGTAAAATGAACCGTTAGAGCAAGGCCAATAGAGGTTTTTTAAAAAATCTAAACCAAATCTTGCAATCCAATGGTGATTTAAAAAAAATCTAAACCAAATCATCCATTGATTTTGAAAAAAAAGAATCATTAGAAGAACTCAATTGGCTCAAACTCCAAGACATGAGCCTCCTTCTCCCTTCCCCCTTTCCATGTGTCAACATTATATTGGTCATCATTTTATTTTTCTCCATTGTCTTTCTTGACGAATTTTTAGCCAAAAAATGTATTTTATTTTTATTTATTTTTCCCTGAATTAAAGTAGACATTTTTACCTATAAATAGAGACTTGGTTTGTTTCATTTGAGCATCAGAAAAAATTTATATGATTTTTTCAAATTTATCTAACCATTTTTCTGTAAAAATATTAAATTAATTGAGATAAAGATGGTGATGTATATAAATGTATTAGATTTTGTGTCACTATTAAGAAGGTTTTTAAATTTTAAATCAAATAAGTATCTGATAAATATTTTATTAATTTTTAATAAATTGTGTTTAATTTTGGATTTGATTTTACAAGATCATTGTGCTCTTAATGAAATTCCGAATTACATAAATCAGTACCCACCAGTACATAAAACATTTATGATTGTATCTGACATAGTTTTCTGCATTTGTTCAGTTTTGTCAAAAACGGTATTTGGACCCACCTCCAATGCGTTTGGCCCTATATGTACGCCTACCTACATTTATAATCATTGCACTTTCATGACATTTCTAATAGGCCTACTTATATTTATAATCATTGCATTTTTATGACATTTTTAATAGGGGTGAGCTTCCGATTCTTTCCAATTTTTCACAACAAAAAAAAAAGTGAAAATTGGAATCAAATCAATATTTTGGTTCTCAAAAAATTAAAATTAGAATCAACTTAATATGTATGAAAATTAATACTTTAATTTTTTCCAGAACCAACCTAAGAACATCCACAATGAATACCCACTATCAACTCTCCTTTTTATAGATTTTTACCTCTCCTTGTTCCTACAATGAACACATTCAAATGTTCAATCACTCTCTTTCCCTAAAACCTATTAAATCACTTTTCTAATTAGAAGAGTAATTTACCTTAAATAGTCACACACACACAGTCTCTCTCTCTCTCAAAATACAAGGTTTATAACATTTTTTAATTAATGTTTCACCATATTGAAAATGATTTTATTGAAAATTAATTATACCACATTTTGTTTCTTATTGTTTTTGTTGTTGCAAACAATATATATATATATATATATATATATATATATATATATATATATATATATATATATATATATTGTTACTACATCATCGTAAAACTTTATTTATCAATTATATAGATCTAAAAAAACATACCTTATTTAAATTTTAAAAATTTAAAATAGAAATATTTCATTCAAATTATGGTGGAAAAATATAAATAAAAAAGATTAAATATATTGGTAATTGGGTTTGTTAGTTGATATTTTCAAAGAGAGTTTTTTTTTTTTTTAGGAAACAAAAGATATCAAGTTTGAAAAACTGAATCTAGCACCAAAGAAAAAGAATACTTGAAACAAACCTGAAGATTGTACTATAAACTGGTCGTATAAATTAAACCCTTTGCACTCCAATCACCTAGTGATAACATCACGTAAATGTAATTATTAAACTACACAACTTTATTTTCATAGAATATAAATTTAAATTTAAATATTTAAAATACTTTATTCAAATTGTGGTAGGAAAATAAAAATAAAAAGGATGGAAAATATATAGGTAGTTAGGTTTGTTAGATGAGATTTGAGAGATTTTTGGTTTTTGAATAGTTGTATAGAGAGTGCTTATTAAAGCGAATTTTTTTATGAAGAGTTAAAAAAAATGTAACTGGAACAGAAAATGAGGTGTTTAAAGAGTGGTATTGGAAGTTGTTGTTGTGGATGCTCTAAGATGTATGAGAACTATGACCGAACCAATATTACAATTTTTACCTATTTAATACAAACAAATAATAAATTTTAAACTTCATAACAAGATTAAAAATCATTCAATAATTGTAATTTTAACAATTAAAAATGATGGAGTAATAGGTTTATAACATAATAATCCGGTTAAAATAAAATTACAAAAGTGAGTAAAAACTAAAAAAGTATAACAAAATTGTTGAAGGCTCAAAGAACTTGAACGAGGTAGGAAAGTTTTGTTTGAACTGAAGACACTCTCTTTGACGACAAAATATATTTTTAAAAAAATTGGGGAGTTTGAGTTAGCTTATAAATTAATATATATAATTATATATAACTATATATAATTATTTATATATAACTATATATAATTATTTATATATAACTATATATAATTATTTTTATTTATAATTATATATAATTATTTATATATAATAACTAATCAATTGGGTTGGTTCGGTCCGATTTTATGTTTTTTCGTTTGAAACCCGGGACCGATCCAAAAGTCCGATTCTATAAAATTTCAAATCAAGGACCAAACCAAAGTAGTGGTCCGGTTAAGTTTTTATTGGTCTGGTCCGGTTCCATTGGTCTAGTCTGATTCTAAAAAATTTCTGCTCACCCCTAATTTCTAATACAAATATATAAAATGTGCATCGAAAATTCCTCAACTTTGGCTAATTTAGGATTGAGGACCTAAAATAGAAAGTATTTTTATAAAATCCCCAATGTCGATATTTGTTGGAATCAAGTCCTTGACACTAACACCCGTTAATATACTGTCGTTAAGTTACTATTTCTAAAGGGCAAAGTAGGCAAATCATGTATTGTCAAAACTAATCAAACTCTAAGAATTTAAAATAGTAATCCTAATGGAGATTCGACTAGAGTTAGTAATGATTCAAGTGATATATTTAAAAAATATATTTTCTCCGTTCGGAATAAATAATCCATGTTTGAAAGTCAATATTTTTAAGAAAACAATTAATATCCCAAAAGTACCCTTAGCAATGTGTAAATTATTTTGAACGAGTATTTAAAAAAATGACATTCATGTATCTCGCACTCCAGTCCTTCGAATCATCTTAGGAATCACCCTTATCGCCATCCATTGGATATTGGGGGTAAGGCCTATGTTCCTTTCAACATTTTGCAAAAATAAAAAATAAAAATTGCTGGTGAAACTAAAAAAATAAAGCGAAGATTGGATGACTCCGCTGGGTTGAACCTAAAAAAACAAATTCTCCGTTTAGTAGTATTTTATCCATTAGGTCACAAAGTGAACTGCAAAAGTTGTAGTAAATTATAAAATACAAATATATGAATAAGATTCAATAAATAAATTCAGTAAATCTAAAATAAAATAAAGTTAGATAACATTATTGGGTATTGAGCCCAAAACGTCCAATTCATAACCAAGCACCTTATCTATTGTGTCACTAATAGTGATGCATTTGTGCGTTGTACGGATTGTACATGTATATAAAATTATATATGAAATTAAAGTTGAATAATATGTAATTAATTTTTTTTAATATGAACAAAATAAAAAATAATAATAAACAGTAAAATTAAATATATAAAATCATATAAATTTGAAAAAATAATATAAATTTTGGAATACTTTTTATATACAATAATTTTCATTCAACATATACGACTATTGTAACTATAAATATCACATAATAATTATAGACAAAACTACATACAACTGATGATAACCAAAAACATGTTTTCAAATTGAGTCTTATATTAGACAATGACTTACCATGATTTTTATTCATAGACATTACGTAAGACATAATCAACAAAAAAAGTTTTATCTGGAATTTGAAAGAAAATCTATGATTAAATAGCATGAGTGACATTATTGAAATCAAAAGAGTACCACCAGAATTGTCCTTTGAAATAACTCAATCTTCTAAATTATAGTTTCTCAGTCTTATAACAATTAATCTCGTATCATTGCATAACTTAAGTGAATAGAGTATATTACGAAACAACATTATTTGAGTTTCAACCTTCAAATTTAACTCACAGTTTAAGATTTCAGAATATGTAATTCAATTGAAATATTCACGAGTATGTATCGTTCAAATTTAACTGATAGTTTGAGATTTTAAAATATGTATTATTCATTGATGTGATGTAATTAAAAAAATTGCATCTTAATTTTTATATGACTATTTAATTGAAACCACACAAAAAAAACATGTATCTCTTTCAACAACATAACTTATATATTACATTTCAATTTTCAATTACATAAAGAATTAACAAAAAAAGAAAAAGAACATGTCACTCTAATTTGAACATAACATAAAGTTCTTGATATTCGTACTTATTTGTAATAGACCATCATAAAATGTATTTTTTTTGTTTAGTTTATTAAGTTTTGTCTTATTTTCAGTTGTGTAGTGTGCATTCATCTGATATTTACAAAATCCCAATCATATATCAATTCATTTGCATAATGTCCGCTTCATACATTGAATAAGTTCCATACTAACACCATGTCATAAGTACGGACACAAAATCTAGTGATAATTTAAACTAAGACAGACTCAAACTAAAAAAACAAACAAAGTCAGGCCCATGAGTATTTTTTATTTGTTTTTTGTTTTAAATATTATAGAACTGTATTTCAAGATCCATTAAAAACAATCGTAAGTATTTTTATTTACTTATTTTTTATTTATAATAATAGTAAGCTATTCAATATTTTTGAATAAATATCATTTTTATGAATTATTTTTATATATTGATTTTGTTTGTAATTAGTTATATGCACATGGACTTTGTCTGGCTTATGAATAACTTGCCTAGAAATTTGATTTCTACTTTATTTTTGTGTGATATTTAATAGTTATATGGATTTGGTATGTAATTAGTTATATGTCATTTTTGAATTTCATTCTCCAAATAAAAAAAGTAAACTCAATTGGAATAGTTTCTGTTAACATCATTAAATGACATTTCTCAATTTTAATTTTAATTTTTTTGACATAAGCAAAACATAAGTGATTCCATTTTTGAAAAGTGAGTTTTGGTGAGAAATTTCTAAAAATTATGCACTTGTGTTTTTATATATACTACAACACAACCGTGTAATGCACGGTTCAATAATGATATAAATAAAATAATATAAAACTTTAATAATAACCATATAACTGAATAATTATATGAAAAATCACGAGTTCAATATGCATATAAATCAAATTATAGAAAATTATGTTAATAAAATAATAATAACTTTTTAAACATATCTTTAAATTGATATCGAAGTGACATGTCCTTAATCAAAACAATTTACTTTGTACAGTAAAAATTGAAGTTAATCATAGAAAATTATAATCAAAGTACTCGTGCGATGCACGAAGCCTATATTCATATCAATGCAATAGTTAAAACTTTAGTGCTAATAAAATACACAAATGATTGCAATATAAAGATTATGAGTTCAATGTGTAGAATTGAATATCATAATTTTGTAACATTAAAATTAAGATTTTTGTTTAACTCCCATGTAGAGTTCAATTAAAAATCTAAACGTATAAGCAAATTAATATAAATAAAAAAATTAATGAAAATCAAGAGTCTTTAGGTTTAAAAATGTTGTACCTTTGGAGAAAAAAATCAATTTATAGAATAAAAATATTAAGAATTTCAGTTCAATTCCAATTCGAATATTTTTTCTGGATATAAACAATAAAATTTACATTGAAGCCCACAATTCCAATTGTAAACAATGGAATTGAGGTTCACTTTCTCTCATTCTCTACTCTAGAGTTTCAACAAAATTTAAATTCACTTATGTGTTTTCCGTATTAAAAAATGATATTAAAATATATACAAATAAATATATATAAATAAAAGTTACATTAATATTAAAAAAATTAATAGTGCATATAATATCAGACAAAGGGAAAATTGTTTCTGATATACTAACATGTTTTATCATAAAAGCTTAAAAACTTCAAAATTGGTAATTTTTAAAAAATAATTCAAGTATTATGGTTCAATTTAAAAATCAGACATAAAGAAAAAATAATTAAAATAGTATATAACCAAGGAAAATAAAATGTAGGAGATGAGTCAAGGATTATGAACCAAAAATTCAAACGATCGATGGATAGACATTGAAAATTTTGGTTTAAACCGTGCTATGGATAACTTTTGGACCGTGGCCCGATAAACACTCATAATACCACGTTGTTTTAGTTGATGTATATAAATAAAAAGAAAACACTTTTAACCTAGTTTCAGCACACATTGCAATTTTTTTTACGCATTATTTGCAGTAATGGCCAACCCCAAGGTTACCACCTAAAGAAAGTCTGACAACAGAAGCTATGACCACTGACTTACCGAAAAATTGTTGGTATGTTCATGTTTCAAAAAATATTTCAAAAACTATGTTTAAGTTCAAAACTCGTTTATTAATTTTAATTCGTGATTTAGTTCAATTAACAAACAAATTCGATCTGAATGTTGATTAATTTCATCATCAGTAATTTTTTTATATCTGAATTTTTTAACATGTAAGTAACTAAAAAATCAGAAATTATCAGGTTTCCATTTTTTTTACATGTAGCTAGATGTCTAAAAAAATTGGTCCTATCTCGATTTATAGATTTTTTTACAATAATAACTTTGGTTATGATGAAATAGAGAAAAAATTGTCAGATCTTAGTAATATTATTAATTGATTGTCTGTGAATTAGCTTTTACTTCAAAGTGTGTGTATATGATTTAGTTTCAAAATCGTTGTTTTTTTCCATCTTTATTTTTTTCTAGTCTAGATATTGATGTAAATAAATTGACAAAAAAAATTTGGTTTTGTTATCTCTCATGTTTCTACTATGCATATTTTTCTTAGTATACTAAATAAGAAGGCGAAGAGGTTTTGAAATCATTTATCCAATCAACCATTAATGACCTTTTCTATTTTTAATTTCTAATACAAAAAGTGGCTTATATACAAATTAGAAGTGTTTCTAAATTTAGAAAGTCACTTTTGGCGGGAACCTTCTAAAACTTACTCCTCTCCTTTTATATATGTATAGATTACTTTAGACATTTATTTAAAAAACAGGTAAATTCACCAAATTTATTCAAATTATGTTATTTCAATTCTATTCAAGGATGTAAATATTATTTTATATACCGTTGAGTGTTTAAAATTATGCACCCATTGTGTTTTAATTACCAAATTATAAAATATATGTATGATCACAAAATATACTTAATGTGTTTTCATATTCAATATATTTATTTGAAAGTCAATCTTAACAATCCTTCATATTATAAGAGAGGTAACATGTTCAATGCATTTGTTTAATATTAGTTTTCCATAAAAAAATGTTTCAATTCTCAAAACAAAAAAATGCAACTAAACAAAATAATAATGTTGCCATTTTTGGAAAGTGAATTATGGCGGAAACTTTTCAAAAATCGCACTTCTCATTTTATATATGTATAGATATTAATTATTGAAATAATATTGCATCATATTATATATATGTGTGTGTGTGTGTGTAAGGTTGTATAAATAAAGTTGGGAACCAGTAAAATTAGGGGCCATGACGATCGCTCCCTAGATCCTTCACAACTCTGACCACATTTATCGTGAACGCTAACGTCTTCCTTACCACTAAAAACACCTCCAAATTCAACCCAAACGCACACAATGTATATATCCCAAACACCAAATAATTGAAATTTAAATAGTTTACCTTCAATATCGGAAACTCAACAAAAACCCATGACACAACTAGGAAAGCCACACAAAGTCACAACAACATAATTGGATTTAACATAAGCAAAATTTGAAATAAAACCAGTCTTGTTGCCTCAAATTCCACCATACCCAATTGCAGAAACACCCCCTACGTATCGAATTTCACCTCTCCACATGTTGCAATCATGACCTTAATTGAAATTGCGATCATATTTGTGATAACCCAACCCGGATTCCGACATGGAATCCCGAAGTCCTGTCGCTGGGACTAACACAAATAGCAGACAAGCACCTGCTAAACAATGGTACAAGTCGAATAGTCAAGCTAACTGGTGAAAATATTCAGATTCCTCTACAAGTCTATCTCTTCCTTAATTCAATCCATCTCCTTCTCAGTTTATGTTTCCTTTTCCTCTTAGTATTATAGTTTTCACTAAATATAAAATAGTGTAGCTTTCCTTCTAGTTTTCTATCTCTAGTTGTAGTAGTATATATGTTGTATCTTTTAGCCTTGAATAACAGTTCGGTTTTCATCCTTTCATGGTATCAGAGCAGGATAATTTCCCCACCTAATTCTTTTTCCTTCCTTCGTGCTTCTGTCTCCATGGCTTCCACTACTATTCCTAATGATGTTGATCTGAAGTCTCCTCTTGTCATTGTTACGCTTACACATATTCTTAAGCTTAACACGACAAACTAGTTATCATGGAAGCTACAAATTCAGGCTACACTTATTGGCGCCTATGGTTTGTTCAATTTCTTGGATGGCACTCATCCCCCCGCCATGCCCAACCACAACCAAAGAATCCTCTTCTGAATCCAACCCAGCTTGGTACATTATCCTATTTTCTTGGTGTTAAAGTTACTCCTGCTATAAATGGTTTATTTCTTAGTCAACAGAAATATATCATTGACCTTCTGGACCGTATGAATATGTTCCATGCTAAATCGACTTCAACTTTGATGCCTGTTCCTTATGGTCTTTCTGCTTTGTCTGGTGATATTCTTGCTTCTCCCACATAATATCGGGCAGCCCTTGGCTCTCTCCAGTTTCTCACATTGACCAGACCCGACGTTGCTTTCGCGGTTAACAAATTGTCCCAGTTTATGCACACCCCGCGAAGCAGTCATTGGGTAGCGTTAAAACGTCTCCTTCTCTAGTTATGTGGTACCTTGGACCACGGACTTAACATCAGGCGTCACTTTTCTCTTCATCTTCATGCCTTTTCCGATGCAGATTGGGAAGGTGACAAGGACGACTACACTTCAACCATGGGTCATGTGGTCTTTCTTGGATGTAATCCTCTTGCCTGGACTTCCAAGAAACAAAAATCAGTTGTTCGGTCTTCCACCGAGGCTGAATATCGAATCGTTGCTTCCACCACAGCCGAGATCATATGGTTTACAAATCTTCTCACTAAACTAGGCGTTATCTTCAACATTCTTTGGTCATCTACTGTGACAATCTCAGTGCCACGCATCTTAGTGCAAATCCAGTTTTTTACTCAAGAATGAAGCATCTGGCTCTCGCATATTACTTCATTCGGGAGCAAGTTCAACAAGGTACTCTTCGAGTTGTTCACGTTCCCACCGGCGATCAGCTCGTAGATTTTCTCACCAAGTCTCTCATACGGTCGCACCTTGATCATCTCATTTCCAAGATTGGTATGTTTGCACGCCAACACATCTTGCGGGGGCATGTTAGAAATATTCAGACTTCCTCTACAAGTCTATCTCTGCCTTATTCAATCTATCTCTTTCTCAGTTTATGTTTCCTTCTCCTCTTAGCATTATAGTTTTCTCTATATAGAAAATAGTATAACTTTATTTCTAGTTTTTTTTATCTCTAGTTGTAGTAGTATATATGTTGTATCTTTTAGCCTTGAATAACAGTTCGGTTTTCATCTTTTCACTAATAAGCTCTAGATGAGAATGCAAAGCCGTAACATAAATACGAGCCAACAAAAATGGAATGCGCAGAAGAAATAATAGAGTGAAGCCCTGAGCTACTGAGCTTGAAACAAAACCAAATGAAACCAAGAGAGACGATTGTCTCAAGGGGAGAAAACAAAACTCATGTGCCACAACATCGCAGACACGGAACAAAACCATTGAAAACTCCAGGCTGAAATTTCAACAAGGACCCATCCTAATTTAACAACCCCTCAATGGCTAAAGCATACCGGAGGGAAACCCAGCAACTAGAAACCGCAAGCCAAGACATGCTAGGAAACACAAAGTAAGGAAGAGCTAAATCACTGCTCAACAGAAGTCTATCAAAACTATAACAACTTCTATTGGGTTATGAACTAAATGCCACCAATGAGCTCTAGGTCAACTGGTACTGCTCACTTCTCCTAATGGAGAAGTCGGATGTTCAAGTCTCACTAGAGACACACTGGACTTTACAACTCTCAATAGAGAGGTCGGGTGTTCAAGCCTTTTCAGAGGCACCATTGTTGTTCAAGCCTTATCCAAATGCCTCATTTAGCTACTCACTTATCTTAACGAAGATATCGAGTATTCAAGCCCTACCAAAGGCACCCTGGTACTTCATTACTCTAAACCGAGAGGTTGGGTGTTTAAAGCCTCACCAGAGGCACCATTTATTCGAGCCACACCAAAGGCATCATATATATATATATATATATATATATATATTATGCTTGACATACTTGATATGCATGTTATACTTCACCTACTTGATATACATCATGATATCTTGTACTATTATATGATTGTGCATCTTGCCATGTCATATTGGCACAAAAGTTTATATATATATATATATATATATATATATATATATATATATATATATATATATATATATATATATATATATATATATATATATATGAACATATCAAGTCTACGAAATAATACACACTCCAAATTGACACAGTCACGTAGATCTCATGTTCCATTTAATATTTTGTTGTCACATAAGTGCTCATAGTAAGCTACATAAGGGTTCGAGAAGATACCGAAGTTGTGTCGTTGTGTTGTTGTTGCAATCACAAATGTTAACTGTATTGTGTTGTGACTGCTATCAGATGCTCGTGATTGATTACATCGACGTACCGAGAACACCTCTCGGGCAAATAGAACTAGCCAATGCGCTCTATTGGTTACGACAAAGGAGGCTACTTCCTCATTGCGGCCCACAGTGGAGGGGTGTCTCTCTCTCTGGTACGACGATACATCACAACCACAAATCTCATAATTTGTGAAGACGATGCATCATCCCACCATCAACGTATAAACTCAAGTAATGTCAGATTGATTTATATGCAATGCACAAGTAGATGTTTACTTGCAATGAAACCAAATAAGAATCGAGCGAACTCGTCTGATGTCAAGTATGTATATAACTCTACTAAAGTTCACACGATTATGATTATTGTTGCTATAATCAAAAAATCACATAAGAGGCTCTTAAAGAGTCTCGAAATCACAAGTATCAAGTATGTACACTTAAATCAACTAAAGCTCCAAAAGCTAGAATACCTAGTCAAATGGATTCTAAATGTCGTTGGAGTTCACTACGATACTTATAAGGTTCAATTGTTCCTTAAGCACGACTCCGTTGAGTCTTTACTACAATTTCATCCAAATAAGGTATTCATAATATATATGCATTTCTAGCCCTTTTCTATGTTCTCATTTAAGACATAGCTAGGTTTTTGTTTCATTTAGAAACCCTAGTTCAAGAATCACTAAATCAAGTATATGTTGAAAGCCTAAGTTGATTAATATTAATTCAAGCCCTAATTCAATTCAAGTTCATAATTCCACTTATTAGCGAAATCTAAGTTCAACACAAGTTGACAAATCAAATATCATTAAAACTTTAAAGTATTCAAGAATAGATCATGTTTCAAGCAAAGATGCGCAATATGTTTTATAAGGCATATTTATCAAATAAATATAAAGGATTCAATCCTTAACCAATATCATAATTATGATTTTATGAGTCATAATATCAAATAGGAATAGAAGTTCATTTATAGCATGTAATAGGATTAAATTTGTAAATATTATTTAACAAATCACATATTAACTCGAGACTATTTCAAGCAACTAAATACCTATTATATATCTCTTGGATTGAACACTCATAACTCTATAATAGTTCAACACTTATATTGTTATGATGTTACCAAGCCCAAAACATACATTTAAACTTCACTTAATAACTTCTCAATATATTTCAACAGCCCAAGTCCTATTTAGATCAACACAACTTAATTTAGTTTAATATGCTACTTATTAACTTCTGCACGCCAATCTTGTAAAATTAAACAAATACTCACCTTAACTCAAAACCTTACCATTTCTGCATATTCTAAAACTAGACATCCTAAATTACAATTTAGAATTTTAAATCACTCAATTCAGACCTATATTCACTAAGTTCTGCTCATTTCAAGTTACAACTTCAATCCAGATTTCCTATAGCAGAACACTTTGCGCAGCGTTAATCTTTCACTTGATTGAGTTACTTCCCGACCTTGAAACTTAATGAAAATTTACAGAGAGTTACCTAACATATAAAAGTATAACATATCCAAAATTTATCTTAAAAGCATAAGTAGATTAGTCACAGAACTTCCACAAATTTAGCCAAAAACCAGAGATTGTTCTGATTTTTAAGGTCAAGTTCTAGCTCCCCATTTTCAACCAATTGTTCTCTAATTCCTAGACTTTTTCCAACCTATTTTAAACATGCTTAACCCACAAGAATTATAGGTACCAAATCCCCCAAAATAAAGAGTTGAAACATCGATTATAGTATGGTATCCATTAGTACTATTAGAGATTAATTTATTGATATTATTTAATGATTTACATTGTTTAAATTAATTTATTATTAGTTTTGTCTTTCTTGATTGTAACTAATTAATTATTTTCATTTAAACTTTTTATAGAAATGATATTCTTGGAAGAAATTATTCATTAGTGTTTTTGTATCTTTATGGTTTATATTTACTAAGTATATGTTTATATTGTTAGAGTTTTATAAATTAACTTTGTTTTAATTGTTTATATAGTTAGAATATATTATTTAATTATTTTACCCTTTCTTAGTATTTAACTTGATTTATTATTATTTGTTATGCCTTTTATAGAAAGGTTATTTTGGAGACTTCAATTATATTGGTTTAGGGTTTATGTAAAGTTTGTATATATTATTTCGTGTTCCCAGAGTTGTGTCGTGTTGCTAGTTTTCCCTACACGGCTGTCCTATTTATTAGTGATATAGAATCCTTGTAAATATGGTAAGTGAATATAACTTTGTATTAGAGTCACTATTTAATACACTAACCTACTAATTGTTTATGATAAGTATGTTTTTTTGTTGTACAAGGTTTTTAGGTACTCTTGGTGCATATAAATACAAGTGGACATTCACCATTGAAGTTTAAAGAAGTAACAATTTTGAAGAGAGAACACAATATTTAGAAGAGAGAAAATAGATCGAAGAACTGCTGTTTTATTCTGAATGTACTGTTGAATGAAGCTACATCGAAGTCTTCGTTCATACTGTCATCAGCACAGTTTTCTGTTTACACCTCCTACAGTTTTGTTAAAAGCTTTTGAGCGTATATCAGTTTAGGTTGTCTGGGGTGTTTATGTTATTCAATGTCATATCTGCTTCGTCTAGAGCTTTTCATAAATTTCACTTTGTTAGTCATTCAAGTTATTTCAAGCTTAAACATATATTTTACTAGTGGAATATTTTTAGTTATGAGGTTCGATCAATAAGTTATTTACTTATTGATCAAAAGCATATCTCTCGTGTTCAAAGTTTCTCAATCCTTCCGTCATACTGTTTTTATTTTATTTCCGCTGCTTTCACTTCAATGATCTCTTCAATGAACTCTTCATTGAGCAGTTCATTAACAATTTTTCTTTAAAACGTTTTTTAAACTTTCTGTTCAGGTTTTATTGTGTGGTTCTTTATGTTTTTAATTACAGCATGTAATTAATCTTTATAATTCTAGCTACAATTAATCTTTCAACTACAACACCCTAGCATGATTTATAGTTAGTTTACTCAAGAAAGGGAAGGGTAGTAGCTTACCAAATCCTCTTAAAGGCTGGGGAAAACAAAAATAAACCAAATATTACAAGTCTACACATCGAGGCCTTCGAAAGAGTGGTCTCGGATCTCGATTCAGGTTACCGGAGCTCCGGGAACCTTCACTACACACACAAATCTCACCTAGGAGGAACACACACTCAAGCTCTCTAAAATGGCTGGAAAATATCTGGAGAAAGAAGAGTAAGTGGGACTCTCTCAGTTGAATTGGTGAAGTCAACAAATATGGTAGTTAGGGGGGCAAGTGTCACTAACTTGTAGGTTGTTGTTAAACTAGTTTAGGGCAAATTAAATGAGTATTAGGATTAACCAAAGTCTACCAACCTTAATCTAGGTAAATTGGGTCTGAATTAGGGAGTTAGAGACAAATTAGGGGAAGGTCATTAAGGGTGGATCAGTCAAAAGAACCCACAAGTCAACAAAAACAAAAATGGTCAAATGCTGGAAATAAGTTATAGATGTTCAGTCAACTTTAAAAATGTGCCTCTACTGAAATACAAGTCTAAAAATTATACAAGAGGTATGGTTAGAAATCCCCTGAAGTTGAGTTTCTAACACACCAAACGGATCCGAATTCCGAGTTTCCTACACAAAGTTATGGTCAAATTACTACAGACCGATCATGGCATGCGGGAATACATAAGTCAAACCAAAAATCGACCACAAGTGTGTGCAAACGTATACACGAAAATACAAAATAATTTCAAGCTTATCTCCAATGTCCTCTAGTCAAAACAAGTCCAAGAGTCGCCCGAACAACACCCGAAACAACTCAGAAGGAAATGAAACAAGGCGTAACTAACCGACGATCATAACAACGAATGAAATAACGATTGGAAAAGTATCAAAGCATGATTAGAAGCAAGTCAAGGGTCAAATATATAGACTATAATACTTCTATGAAGTTACACAACAACCCAGAGTATCGAAACTCCAAATGACACGACGTACGCAAGACTCGGTTTCACGCATCGCGATAAAGACGAAGGCAATGCTTAAAGCATCAAAAGCTCAAATAGACTTAGGGAACCTATCCCACAAGAAGTCTAAAACATATTTAAGCACACTCAAGACAGCCATATGAAGACCTAGGGTATAACCGAGGTCACAGGAAAGAACTACCGAGTAAACTCTCGATCGAGTCGAGTTTTGACCAATTTCGAGTTATGACTTGTAACTCTAGGAAGCTAATGAATATGAAACAAAAACAACTATGGTATTGGCCTCTAGATAGCCTATCCACACATATTAAGGCTCTCCCAACAAGCCAATCATGCAAGGCAAACATGAATCAATCACGTAAAATAAGGAAGTCAAACACACAAGGTGTAAACACCCTAATTTCGTACCCTTGTTTATAACTTTCCATAAAATATCAAAACCTGTCAAAAAGGACTTACAGATGTTAAGTTACAGGGTTTAAAGTGCAAAATGACGGAATAATTGACAAACAATGAACAACAGGGGGGTTAAGTGGCCAAAAAGAAAAGAAAAAGGAAATGGGAGTAGCCCTTAACAATAATGGGCGCTACGCCCATTATTGTTCTAGGATGCGCCCCATTTCATTTAATTTACTGCTACAATTGGTCTTTGGTATAACCCCTCAAGCGCAAGGTACAACACGCTAATGCAGGGAGATAAATATCAAGGATTTTTTCGCTGTTAAGGAATGTCTCTTCCTAGCCTATAAATACAGAGGCCAGTGCACTGATTGAAACACAATTTTACGGAAGAAAAGGCGAAGAACGATTACGCATATAGTTTCCATATCAACCCCGAAGCTCCGTTAGGCTACCAAAACCTTTCCTAAACACTTAAACTCTCCTGCCAAAGTGAACCTTAGTTACTCGACTAGGTTCTCGCCCTATTTCACCGGTTCCAAAATCTCAAAACAAGTAGTTCCTCTGCCCGATTTCAGACTCGACGACAACAATAATCAAGCAAAAGCAAGCAGTTGTGCCGCCCGGATCCCGAGGCGAAAAGCAACTAAAAGAAGCAGTCATGCTGCCTGAATTCCAACAACAAAAAGCAACAACAACAACAAAAAAAACTTCCTTTCTTGGAAGACCAGGGGAAGCACATGTAGACCGCTTAGTGGGATTAAGCCCAGGCATACCTGGTTCAGATACTCACGTTCCAAGAGGTAAGTTCTGTCCCCGTAGTTATTTATTAGATATATCTAAGTTAGTTTCATTTCCGTTCCTACTTTAATGTAAAAATAGTTTATTTATATTTTAATTAGTTTCCTTTTCGTTCTTACTTTAATGTAATAATATTTATATTTTCATCCTGTTTAAATTAGTTTCTTTTATGTCGTTTATTTAAATATAATAATAGTTATATTTTTCTTCTATTTTAATCAATTTCTTTTATGTCTTTACTTTAATGTAAAGTAGTTATAATTTCTGACAGTTTAATTAGTTTTTTTATGCACATACTTTAAATATAGAAATAGCTATGTTTCTTATTATTTAATAAATTTCTTTCATGCTTATACGTGTAAAAATAAATAAAGGTTGTCACTAGCATAACTATTTTATTCTTAAAATATCTTATAAAAATGTTGTAATTATTCTCTAGTTGTATTATTTCAGTTATAATTTTGATTTCTTTTCTTTAATAAATGTAAAGTAATTTCTCTTTATTTCTTTTTTATATATAAATGTATTGTTCTGAGCCAAAGTGTATAAAATAAAGCAAGCATATTGACTAACCCATTGTGAGACCAAAAGGGCAAGTTAGGTCCTTAATCCCGTTCTAACTCGTAACTTAACCCCCGAACCCATACAATCTGGAATGTTTGGTTTTTCTCTGTTTGACCATAAAATAGAGGTGGACGACTCTGTAACACATATTTTGAGTTCACGAATTGAGCCCGGACGTATTCCACGCCCTTCGAAGTTTTGAAACCACCCCGCCTTTCAGTGGAGTGAACCGGTGCGAACGAGGCACTCACACAAGGATTCGGGGTATTACATCCTCTCCTCTTTTAAAGAATTCGTCCCCGAATTCACTATTCCTTAGACCATAAAACAAGGTCGACACTTTGACCTACTAACACAATCGAGGCAACAACCATGGTATGCCTCCTATCTCGGGTGTAGTTCTCAAACATCTACTCGATTCAATCTCAACATCGAGTCATGCTCGACTCTCAACAAAGGTACAACAACACAATTGTAACTTACTAAGTTCTGGTCAAACGTGAATACTGAGGTTTAACGTCTTTCTACCAAATAATTAAGCAAATCATTTTCATGCTACAAGATCATACTCATATGAAAAATTTACACCAAAGCTAACAAACTCTCAAACCAAATTTTTTCTAGCTTAAACATAATACCCCGGTCATAAAACAAATCTCTAGGGTCCAATGTCCCCACGCACGATTGCCCTTCAAAGCAAGTATTACAAACACAACAGTTTCAGAAATATGCACGTAAAGACTACTTACGACAATATACCACATTCATTGTACAAATTTCATATACAAAATGTACATATTTGCACAAGTGCATTTACTCTCCAAACAAAAGGGTATATTTGGAAATTCAAAAACTATACCTTAAAGTAGAGTTTTTAAATGAAACATCCCAAAATGAAATAATAGACTATTTGTATGAAACAAATGGAGTAGTAAATTAATGTATTTATTATTAATTTTTTACTATATATTTCTTTATAATATATTTTTTCTAAATTAATATATTTTTGCTTTTCATTAGTCATGCCTTATATAGAATTGATAGTTTTTTTGTAAAAATAGTAAATTAATATTCAATTAGATATTGTCTTATAATGCATTACTAAACAAAATTTTCAGTTAGGTTTAACTTAAATAGTTGTGAACAAATTATAGTCCTTTACAAAAAGAGCAAAAATTATCGTTGTTGACTTGAAATTAGTCATACAATTCATCCACTAATTAAATTTTGATAATATATTCTTCTGTATTATATTTAAATATAGTTTGTTATCTCTCATACTTACATGAATGATTTCATATTATTTACAAAAGGGCAAAAATATGATTGTTATATATAAAATTTCATTAATCTGGAATAAAGCAATAATTATACAATGACGTAAGCAATGACGTCTAAAAAATGATAATTATACAATGACGTAAGCAATGACGTCTAGAAAGCAATAATTATACAATGATGTAACCAATGACGTCTAGAAAGCAATAATTATACAATGATGTAACCAATGACGTCTAGAAAGCAATAATTATACGATGATGTAAGCAACGACATTTACCAACGGGAATCCGGATGAGATAGGTCATCTTCGTATGGATCTGGGTAAGATCCGTCACTGTTATCATCAAAACTCGGGTTCTCATTATCCACATATTCAGATGTTTCAAAATAGCCTGAAATTCATCATTTTCCTCATTTTTAACCTGAAACTCATAAAACACTAAAACTCATATCAATAGCTTTGGAAACTCGCAAAAAAACACAATCTAAGTAGGAATATACACACAATAGATGCGTATAAAACACATCTATCAGGTAGTACCACCAATTTGAATCTGGGCTTTTAAAGCTTTGAGTAAAGAAGGGTCATTGAGAGACATGTTGAAGTTTGGATATAACGTGACAAAAATTGTTCCGGCATTTAGGGTTGTTTGAATTATACCAATATATGCGTGTTGATACTCAACAAACCTTGTATTTACCAAAGCAATTCTTGAGAAAGCTGGGAGTCCTTTACGACCATGGAAAGTAAGAGCTAGTCTTACAGCACCAAAGTGGATATGGGTATATCCTTGTGAGAGACATTGTCTGGGAAGGTCGGTTGGAAGGGACAAGGCAACTTAGTGTTCATCAGTAGTTGTAGGAAGTTGGTATGAATCAAACTTGGAAGCTTGAACATACTCTTTAACTTGTTGGACCGAGGAAGATCCGATAAATTTTTGACTTTTTTGGTTAAAGAAGTAGTGGGTGTAGAAAATACATGATAAGGATTAACTATAGGTTGGGATATGGGGATTTTTGAAGCATCAGGAACATAAGATATTTGATATCTCATATAATTGATCTATCTTAGAGGCAGAAGATTGTCGGAGGTTTGATGAAAAAGATAAAAGTGAACTTGAACTCATGATTAAGAATCTGGAGAAACTAATTCTTCTTTTTTAATAACCTTTATGAGGAAACAACTGCGACACCTTTGTCGACTTACAAATCCTTGACAAACTTGTATGGAAAAAGAAAATAGGCTAATCCAGGAGATGCTCGAGTATGGTTTTCTGATGTGAGAGATCCATGCTAAGATGGCCGCCACAGAGCATACTAATCTGAAACTTGGTGGAGGGAAAGTGGTTAGGCTCTGATACCAAAAGATGTGGTTAGGCTCTGATCCATGCTCAGGGATTTTTGGTATCAGAGCCTAACCACTTTCCCTCCGCCGAGTTTCGGATTAGTATGCTCTGTGACTGCCATCTTAGCATGGATCTCTCACATCAGAAAACCATACTTGAGCATCTCCTAGATTAGCCTATTTTCTTTTTCCATACAAGTTCGTTGAGGATTTGTAAGTCGACAAAGGTGTCGCAGTTGTTTCCTCAGAAAGGTTATTGAAAAAAAAAAGAATTAGTTTCTTCAGATTCTTAATTCACGAGTTCAAGTTCATTTTTATCTCCTTCATCAAACCTCCGACAATCTTCTGCCTCTAAGATAGATCAATTATATGAGACATCTTATGTTCCTAATGATTAAAAAATCCTCATATCCCAGTTACCTATAGTTAATCCTTACCATGTATTTTTTAAACCCACTACTTCTTTAACCAGAAAAGTCAAAAAAATGATCGGATCTTCCTCGGTCCAACAAGTTAAAGAGTATGTTCAAGCTTCCAAGTTTGATTCATACCAACTTCCTGCAACTATTGTTAAACACTTAGTTTCCTTGTCCCTTCCAACCGACCTTCCCAGACAATGTCTCTCTCAAGGATATACCCATATCCACTTTGGTGCTGTAAGACTAGCTCTTACTTTCTATGGTCGTAAAGGATGATAAGCTTGTAATTTTCCCTTTATTTTCATTATTTTTTCGGAATTTTATTGATGATTTTGAGCTTTGGTTGATAATTAATTGCATTTGAGAGCCTATTTTTATGTATTTTATGTTTCATGTAGGTATCTCAAATATATTCGAGGTTTTATGGCTCAATATATGCAAATCGAGGCAATTCCGGGCTTCAATGTTAAGTTTGGACACTTACCGTTAAAGTCTGTCAAAGATTTCAATGTGCAGCAAGTTAACAGAAGCTAACAAAGTTAACGACGAACTTATCTGCTAAGTCTGGGAGTAGAAGGACTTCGCCAGCCAAAATCAGAAAGTCAGGGGCACCGGAGTATTATTCTGGAAACAAGGGAAGACGGCGCACACTCTGATTTTCCAGGGGCACCGGTGCAATTCCCTAAAAATGCCCATTCATTAATGCGTTGTCAAGCCCAGAAGGCGCCACGTCACCGCCTCCACTAGCCCAGTGACCCGCATCTCTCCCTTCTGGGTCGGATCCTACCCGTGTTCTGTCTGATCCACCAGCCCACCTTCCTCTCTCAGCCTCGCTCGTTTACACATGGAGCAGCCCGCGTGTCCTTCTCCTGGTCCAACCCTCACCCGGCCGTGAGCCAACTTCCCTTTCTCTTCCAATTTAGCCCCTAGAACTTAATTAAACTTCCAAAATTACCCCCCCCCCCTTAATGCCCTAGCAACTTGGAATTGATTTGTGTGCTCAATTTTTCGGACAGAAGGTGGGGAGAGAACAACAGGAAGTAGGAACTTAGAGAGAAACAAAGGAGCAACCGCCATTTCTTTCCATTTTCCTTCTCTTCATTGTTCTTCCATTATTGATCAAGCCAAGGAAGCTAAGAAACTTCAATCACCTCCTTCATTGTAAAGTATTGTGCACTTTTATTTATATTTTTATTTAATGAAAATACTTTTGATTGAAGATTTGATTTATTTCCTTAGCATTATGAACTAAATTAATTGCCTAGGGTTTTGATATATATTGGCTTGGATGTTGTGATTTTAATTTGAGTTTTTGCTATTAATTGTTATTCATTAATTTTTGGGTATTATGTTGTGTTCTTAATGCTTGTATTGACTTGATCACCCATTACATGATTTTAAAAATTGTTTAATGCATGAAAATGATTTTGTAATTTTGGAAAATACAACATAGTTGTCCTTGAGTTGGGTTAGTCAATGTTATTAATCCTCTTTAGGATAGTCAATTAGGGTTTTGTGTTTGGAAGTGATTAATTGGATAATTTCATACGTAAAGCCCATGATTTTATACCGTTAATTAGCACCGTTATACGAAGTGAAAGCCCTTAACGATGAATTTCGATTCCCCGACTTCCAAAAAAATAGAATAGGTTTAATAGCAATCCCTTATTAAATCACAACGGAAGAGCCAATTGAAAATCAAAACCCTAGATCCTCTCTCATTGAAGTCAACCTCATTTTAATATTGCTTTATTTAATTTCTTGTTGTAGTTTAATTAATTAGTTAATTCACTCAAAATCGATCGTCTAAATATAGTTAAAATTGTAACGTGCTTGGTACTCATTAAAAACAACCAAATTACTTCCTCGTGGGTTCGACACTCTACTTATCACTTTATTACTTGTTTGGTCGGGTAATCTTGCCCGTGTGCGTTTTCGCACCAGCAAAGGACTCCCAGCTTTCTCAAGAATTTCTTTGGTAGATACAAGGTTTGTTGAGTATCAACATGCATGTATTGGTAGAGATGTTAAAAAGGTTGGAAACCGTAGGGTCGACCCTATTAACCGGAAACATGAAAGGGTTAGGGTTGAGAAAATCCAACCCGTTTAATAAACGGGCTGGTCCTATAGGGTCGCTGGTAAACTGGGTTGGGCTGGCGGGTTCTAGGGCTGAAAGCTTTTGGCTAAAATGAGGGTTTAAAATGTTAGAATTGAGATTCAAACCCACAACCTCTCAAAGGATAGGAACTTATGGATGACCCCTTACACCATTCAACCATCCAAACTTGTTTGTTTTAAATTCAAATGGGTAATATATATTATCATTTCATTTGGTAAACCAATGTCTATCACCTGTTAGCTTTGTGATGATGTATGTATTTGATGGAAGTCAAACCCAAACATGGTCGTAAGTACAGTTCTAAGACATATAAGTTTCCTTTGAGATTTTTGGATTAGATATGTTTGTCGCATTTGATGGAAAGGGTTAGTCGGAAAATGCAACCCGTTTAAATGCTAAACGGGTTGACCTTAGTATTATATGTTACTATTTGATTAAAATATTTGATTGTATTAACTTCTTATCAACATTTATTTTAGGAAGTATCTAAGACAATATAAGTTTCCAAAATTGATTAAATTGAGAAGTTGAATTTGGTTAAATTACATGTTGGACTATGTCAATCGAGAACCATGGTTGGCGGTTGATCGGGAATCAGAAAGGGTTAGGGTCGGGAAAATGCAACCCGTTTAAATTTCGTGCTAAACGGGTTGACCTTAGTATTATATGTTACTATTTGATTAAAATATTTGATTGTATTAACTTCTTATCAACATTTATTTTATGTTATTTTATTATTGTAGATGAAGAGGATAATGATGTTGAAGAAGATACTTTCTCAAAAGAAAACTTGATTTCATGTTTTTAATTCGTATTGTTAATCGTTGTCACTTGTCTGTCAATATGTTTGTTACTTAATTTCGATTTTTTGACTTAAATAAGGTATCATGTGTTAATATGGCTGACCCTGTTAAACCGTACCCTACAGGGTTAGGGTTAGGGTTGTGATTTGAGAGGCCCATTTAAATGACCCGTTTAACCCGCGTTACTATAGGGTCACAACCCTATAGGGCTAACCCTCTAGGGTTAGGGCCAACCCAATTTAACATCTCTATGTATTGGTACAATTCAAACAACCCTAAATGTCGGAACAGTTTTTGTCACGTTCTATCCAAACTTCAACATGCCTCTCAATGATCCTTCTTTACTCACAGCCTTAAAAGCCCAGATTCAAATTGGTGGTACTACCTAGGTAAACACGCTTCAAGCAACGTTCCATTACCAAATGGTGTACAGAGTACAAAATCATTCCCTGGATCTCATGGTCCCTGGCCAAGAAAACTCAGAAGATGTCCTTCTCCTAGTTATTGATTCTAGTGCAACACCAACGTGCACCTATGTCCCAAGACAATTATCGCGTGCAGACTTACTCAAGCTCCTCCCTGAATAATGGGTAACAAGTTATGAACAGACTCATCAAGCCCCACAGGCTCCTGTACAAAGCACCACAGCTCCAGAGTTTGTGCGTCACGAAAATAGTCTCGTCGAAGTAAAGTTTTCATCTCCACAGCAAGCAAACGCTTCGTGTAATGTTTTCCTAACGGAAATTAATATGATCAAACCAATTGCACACTGTTGGTACGATGTTTGCGATTGCCCAGACTGTTTAGATGATGCTTCCAAAGTATTGATGGATGAAGATATCCCAAAGAAGAAAAACTCTTCTAAAAAAAGGTTACAAAGAAGATTTCAAGAAGGTGACCCTGTTGTAGAAACCCTCGATGAACCATCTGGTAAATTCGACTATTACGTCCTTTATTCAGATAAAGTTCCCAAGCCTACATCACCTCTTCGACCATGCAAGCCTTCCCTACCTTCCAATCTCCCTCCTTACTACTAAAAAGCTCTATCCATCATTCACAAAGGCCCAGTGCTCCATCCATCTCCTTTGAGATGTCATATTTTTGCTCCAGCCTCAGATCCGCAAGAATAGCAAGCATAATTCCCTCCCCTAGGTTCGTTTGAACTTCCAGATCAAAGAACCAAACATGCCTGGAAAGTTAAGAATTCAACAAACATTAACTCAACCCCTATCAGAGCCGCAGAAGCTACCCTCAATTGGCAAAGTGAAAATGTTGTTGCCCAGAACAAAGCGCTTAAGCAGATAATTTCTCAAAGAAAGCGGGTTTGCACAAACCCAAGACAGATCTCTCCTCAAGAACTTCTCCAAGGTAAAGTCACTTGAAAGCATGACGGATGAGATCCGTCGTCAAGATCCACCCACAAAGAGCCACCAACTCTCTTTGGGCCCCAAAATCCCTATCCACCAACAAACCCACCAAGAAGAATCCACAAGTCAAGCCTCCCTACCAAACATAGCCACCTCCAAAAACTCTCCAAGCCTTCCAACCAGATCCTCATATTCTTCACCATCTCGAAAAGACAAACCCAATTTCAGTTCCTACAAACCCTTTTCCTCTTCCCTAGTTGATCCATCTTCTTCATAAATGGAAGAAAGTAGACACCCCAAAGTACCCACATTTTATATTGTCCAATAAATATTGTAAAATGGACTACTAATTATTTCTTGTATGTTTCGGGAGCAAGGTACAAAAAATCAAGAAAAGAAAGAAAACAAAAAAACAAAAAAGAAAAAACAAAAACAAAAAAACCAAAAAATCAAAACCAAAAAAACAAAGCGGCATACATAAACAAAAAGAATGGCCACACTCCCCGGCCCGATGATCCTCACTCCAGCGCCCTCCCTACCGATTTCTCGGCTCGCCCTCTCACCCATAAATATCACTCACTCCGCACACACAACCCCCACCTGATTTTGACCCTCAAAACCAAAATCCAAAGGTCCACCCAAATCCGGTTCAAAGACAAGCCATCCGCTTAACTTCACTCTTTGGGCCAATGTAGCCAAAAATCCTATCCACCAACAAACCCACCAAGAAGAATTCACAAGTCATTAACGAATGAGCCTCCCTCCCAACCAAACATAGCCACCTTAAAATAAATCCAAAAACTCTACCCTGAAGCCTTCCAGATCCTAACGACATATAGTTCCCAGTGCTTCCACCATAGACATCTTTCGCACGATCGAAAAGACAAACCCAATTTCCCAGTTCCTACAAACCCGGATATTTCCCACCATCACAACCTTTCTTTCTTAGGCATGGCCCCTTTTTGTCATAAAGTTTTGATGGATTTTTGGGATTTTTGGTTTCTTGGTCCTAAAGTTTAGGAGTCATTTTGGAAACCAAATATTCCATCTTGGACCTTCTTATGGAAACAAAATGGAACCGTGCCTTAAATCCTATTTGGTATTCTGAATTTAAGGAAGTTGCTTTTAATCCTAATTCTAATCCTTTTCCATATTGAATTGTGTTTCCTTCTTGAGTGAGGTCTTCTTCACATATAAATAGAGACGTGCAGATTCAGATTGCAAAGAGATAGAAGTTCGCAATGCGGCGATTTTTGAATGTGACTCGGATGTTATAACATTGGGCGACAGTCTTTGAAGTCTTTGGGCTGTTTTGACTTCCTAGCTGATTTTAGGAAGCTATTTGTTTCTTCCCACGTTTGCTAGACCTGTTTTTCTGTGGGTGTTTTGCTCTCCAAGACGTGTTGTCTTGTGAGAGTGTTTTGTTTGATGATTTCACAATCTTTTTGTAAAAAAATTAATCTTTTTAGTGAAATCTTTTTGGCCATGAGGCTAGATCTACAAGCATAGGCTTGTAACCTTGTGTTTAATAAATTTCGTGTTTTATTTTAAAGTCTTCGTTTTTATTTTATTTGTTTAAGTCTTCCATTGTGACTTTTCATTGTGACATTGTCCAACATCGGCTACATTGGAAGCTACATTAGCTGCTGGATTTTGGAGAATCCTAGCTACTTTAGTTCTTTCACAATTCACTTTCGATGATATTTCGCCTTCCAAATGGCACGAACGAAGTATCGAAATGTTAACTTGGTGCGCAGTAGAGCTACAGTTTTATTCCATCGAGTTGGTCATTAAAAGGTTCCTTGCCCGGATCCAAGGGCGCCTTCGAGATTGGTATCTCAGTCTTGGAGAATACCGACAGCTGTAAATTCAGTCGTCCCCGTCTCCAGAAGAATTCATGAATATCATTTATTCTGAATTCATTGGCAGCTCCATAGAACATACTATCCATGCTAAAGAAGAATTTCTTAAAATGAAGTGTTGTTCTTTCCAGAAAAAGGATCTTGAAACGCATTATAATCGAATGTCTCAGTGTTTCTATTGCCTTCATGGTGTTGATGATGTCAACCTTAAGCAGGTTTTCCTCAACTCCTTTCCAGAATCTCTTGGCAACGAAACATACAGATCCCTGGAATCCAAAAATATGACGGTTGCTCAAACCTCTCTTGGTGGCCTTTACCAGTTAATTTTAAATGCTTTGGAAAAACTCTACAACCAGATAAAGTTCATTGCAGAATTTGAAAAAACTGGCAAAAGATTAGGTTCTGCTTATGACGAAAAGCACCTCCAAATCAAGTGTAAAGACAAGTCGTCATGTGACTGCACTCACACAAAAAGGAAGTCTCATTCTAAATATCCATCCAAATCCTTTGATTCCTCCTAACAAAGGAAGAGCTTTTCACGACGTCCCTTCGCGTCCAAGAAAAAATGGAGATTTATAAAGAAGAAGCCCCAACGTGGCCGCAATTCTGATAGGTGTTTCATTTGTCAAAAAAGGGGACACCTCGTAAAAGACTGTCCTGATACAAAGAAATCTCAAGCGTTGATCCAAACGCTTAGTCAAATTGAGCCGGTCGATCTCTCTGACCTCGAGTCCCTCTATTCTCTTGATGATGAACCAGGTGATTCTACAATTTGTTCAATTGCCTATCCAAGTAATTCATCAGAGACAGACTCCGACTTATCAGACGATGATCCCATGCCAAGGGTTTTCATGTTGAATCCTCTTCCCCCACATCCTACATGTACAAAAAAGTCAACCCATGCCCCTGGCCAAAATCCACCTTCTCACCTCTACATATGCTAAGCCCATCCAAGTTATAGCCTTCTTTGATACAGGATCCGTAGTCTCCATCCTAAATCCAAAAATACTCCCTGCTAGTTTTTGGAAGCCACATCATCAATATTTCCTTGCAGCTAATGGTGAAAGCTTCATCATTGACAAAATCAGTATTCCCATTCACATCAGATTATTTCCCAAGTGTGTCATTAAGCATAGACTAATAGGCTCGAGCTCACATGGAAAAGACCTCCTCATCGGTTTCGATATCCTTCATAAGTTACCCAACTTACGATGGACGCAGGATGGTCTCTGTTACAAAAGCTTCTTCAATCCATGGAGCCCAGTCCCACGACTTTTGTTAGTCCCAAAGGGCACAATAATAAGCTAGAAGGGGGGGGGTTGAATAGCTTATTAGACACTTAAAAACTTTTCGTATAAGTTCCTAAAACAAGCACTTGCAATCTATTAAAGAGATTGAAGTAGCGGAAGTCTTGTAAGGAAAACAATTCAAGTCTGCCGGTGAAACACTACCAGTAGACTTTGTTGAATACTCAAGTCTGATGTTTGAAGCGATAAGTTAAAAGATATGAAATAGTATAAGGTACTAAGCAACAGTAATGAAAGAACACTAGTATATTGAGATGGTTCGCACTATAAAGAGTGCTACGTGCACCACCAAGGCAGTCAACCCTTTGATTTAAATGTGCACTATGTTTTCCATTAGTTCTATTACAAAGAAGTCCAATGATTCGTGTACAAAATATTTGACTTGTGTTTGGGGGGATGAGAATTGAATATCTGGACAAACAGAATATTCAATTGTGCAGAAGAATAGTTAAAGGAACAACAATAAGAAGCTTAAGATAAAGTGTTGATGCAGATTTTCTTGTTGTTGTTGAGGACTTCGTTGATCAGTTTACGATCTCTTGAATGCACTGAGTATATAAGACTTGAAGTTGTTGGAGAATTTCAGAGCATTTTTTTCTTAAGTCTTTAATGGCAGTATTTATAGCTGGGGAATTCTTGAGATCTATTGGAGAAGAAGAAGATTAACAGTTCTATTAGGTTGAATGCATTAAATACATGGAGTTGACTTGTAGATTTCGTCTTCACTGATACTGAGCTGGGAATGGTGCAGAGTTGTTGCAGCTACTGGTAGGTGAGCAATCATAGTTGCAGACCTGCAATAGTTGGTACAGACTGTAGGTGTCATCCTGTTCACCTGCTCTGTCACTATTCAGAAGGCCAAAGTCTTCTTGCTTTTCGGAAAGCTGATCAGGCGTGTCTGAGAAGTCAAGAGCTAAGAGAGGATTGGTTTAATTCAAATTCAAACGGATAAAGGTCGAATTTAATTAATCCACTCAAAGCTTGGTGACTGGACACGTCATGCTTGAAGTAAGGCTCTCTTTGAAGCTTTCTTTGAAGTCTTTGAACCTGTGAAGCCTATAAAAACTATTCTATGGCAAAGTTCTATACACAGTTGCCACGCTAATTGATACGCAGCTCAATTAGCCACTAAGCATAGAACCTAATGTAATGTATGAACATATGTAAATCAAGATACAAATGAGAAACAACAACTTTACATGGCGTCTGCTTCATCCATAGAAACCCTCAAGCATCAGATCATCCAACATTCTTGTGCTTCATCCCATACAGAGTTCTTGGCAAAACATCCCTCTACTCTATGGCTGAATTATGCGTTCTATGTCTCCTTGCCCTTCAAACAGAATGAAGATGTCAATCCCACCAAAGCAAGCCATCCAAGAATGAATCCCGACCATTATCAACTTGCTCTCACAGAATGCACCCAGCTTGTTGACCAAAAAATTATAGAACCTACATCCTCTCCCTGGGCGTGTGAGGCATTCTATGTCAACAAAAGAAGTGAACAAGTTTGAGGAAAGCTTCGTTTGGTCATCAATTACCAACCACTCAATCACTTCTTGGCAGATGATAAGTTTTCGCTACCACACAAAAAGTCATTGTTCCAATCCTTATCCGATGCAAAAGTTCTCTCAAAGTTTGATCTCAAGTCAGGATTTTGGCAACTGGGTATTACACCTGAAGATAGGCCAAAAATTGTGTTCTGCATCCATGGCCATCATTACCAGTGGAATGTCATGCCATTCGGCTTAAAAAATGCCCCATCCGCCTTTCAAAAAGCAATGGTAACCATTTTTTGAGCCAATTCTTTCCAATACATTGGTTTACATCGATGACATACTCATATTCTCCCCTGACGAAGAATCTCATGTAGCCTTACTCTCCCAATTCCATTCCCTGGCAACTAATACGGTATCATGCTCTCGAAAAAGAAAATGGAAGTTGGCGTTTCATCCATTGATTTTTTAGGGATGAAGATATCTAACGGTAAATACCAGCCCCAGCCTCACATTGCTCAAGAACTGCACAGATTCCCGGATATTCTATCTTCACATAAAGAAATCCAGTAGTTCCTTGGACTAGTCAACTATATGACAGACTTCTTACCAAAGTTATCTACCCATACAATATGGTTGTTTCCCATACTGAAAAAGGATCCTCTTCCTTGGACTACAAGACAAACTGAAGCTGTCAAGCACAATGCCCCCTTTAAAGATTCGTGCTTCGTCAGAAAAAAAGATCCTTCAGACAGACGCAAGTGACAAATATTAGGCAGCGGTCCTTCTTGTCCAAAGTGAAGATAATCAGAGAACAATATGTGCATACAAAAGTGGTACATTTAAGCCATCGAAACAACACTATCATTCCATATTCAAATAAATTTTTGCAGTCAAAAAGGGAATATAAAATTTTCAATTCCATCTAATCGAGCACGACTTTCAAGTCGAGATGGACATGTCCTCTTTCCCCCGCATGCTCCAATTCAAGCGAAAGATACTTCCTCATGCACAGCTTTTAAGATGGTCAAACTTTCTCTCAAGGCCAAAAGAGTATAAAAAGGTATGTAGAATTTCCAAAGAAACCAACCTTGAACACAACTCCAATATCATCCCAATGGTGTTCCCCATCAATGAAGCCCCTTCCTCCTCCTTCAACCCTGAAACACCAGAACCAATCCCTGTCCTTTCTCTCCCTGGTGAAATAATAGAAGCCATTGCAGATATAACACTCCAACAGAGGGCCACTCCAAATTACCAAAATTTCCTTACCATCTTTCTCCACCGCCATGGCCTCTTCATGAAAGGACTCAAGTTCCATCAAGACTATCATTTCCTTAGTATCTTCCATATCCATGACTGTTCTGATTCCCTAAAGAAGCACTCTGTTTCTTTTGGTATTTGTTTGAAACATCTATCATAGGAATCTCGTTTAATTCTATTAAACTCCTTTCTTACCTCTTCCAGTGCCAGCTTGACAATGTCCCACCCAGTCCCACAACCTGTTCAAACTATCCCACTGGTTTCTTCCAGCTCACCAATGGACACAACAACTCTTCCCCTGCCAAAAACCATATGTGACCATAATGTTTCGGAGACCATGCTCATACCTCCCTCCCCCAACCATCAGAAATCAAGGACATTCATTTGTCTATCATGCTCCCATGGCATTCATCTTTGATTGGTATGATATTAATCCAGTAGGGTCCATTTGCGCAATGCGCAACTTTGAGCTTTTCATGAACACAAAAAATGCTCTCGCCCGAACCAACATGATCAATCCCCAGACCGTCCCCTCTCATATCATGTTAGGAGTGCAAGCCTAGACAGATGACCACCCCGTGTCATCCAAGTGGATTGACGCGCTCGACCAATGGGGCATGTCTCACATTATCCCAACTTTTGAGACATCTGAATCCGTGGATAATAAGAACCCGAGTTTTGATTATAATAGTGACGAATCTTACCCAGATCCATACGAAGATGGCCCATCTCATCCGGATTCCCGTTGGTAGACGTCATTGTTTACATCATTGTATAATTATTGCTTTCTAGACATCATTGCTTATGTCAATGTATGATTATTGCTTTCTAGACGTCATTGTATAATTATTGCTTTTTAGACGTCATTGCTTACGTCATTGTATAATTATTGCTTTATTCCAGAGCCCTATATAAAGGGCCTTTAACCTTCATTTGTAATCAGATGAAGAAAAGAAAGAAATATATCTTCTAAGTATTCAATTATTTCTCCCGTCTTCTCTTTTGTTCTTAAGTTTTATTTTAAAGTTTATCTATCTTACATGTCTTATATAGATCTGCATTAACCTCCCCCCATCTTTTTATCTGTCTTACAGGTCTTATATAGATCTGTCTTAACCTCCCCCCATCTTTCATACCATACAACCAAGATTTTTACAAAAGCTTCATATTATATCTCTTATTCGTCCTCTTAATATAAAAAGAGAAAAATTCAGGTCGGTAACATATGGACAATATTTAACGGCAACAGTCCACGATATTTTTTTTCAACTGATAAAAGAAACATTTGCAATAAAAGGACATTTAGACCCTTAATGAACAAAGATGTGCTAATGGTCGAAAATTACAGATGGTAAAAATTACCCGGAGCTAAGGATCTTGGTTGAATTTGGAGGTGGAGACCAGAGAGAAAGCTTGAGAAAGCCGGAGAAGATGGCATCAAACTGAAGTATGGACGATGACGGAGACACGGTAGGTTGCTTTACGCCGGATCTTGGTTGGAGAAGAGAGAGAACGAGGAGATGAAAGAGATTGCAAGGACGACAACACTGGAACAGGGGCAACGGTGGTTGATATTGGTGCGTTTGGAGCCGCTTAGCAGGAGAAGATGAAAAAAGGTCGGCGATGGAAAAAAGACCGATGGAGACAAAACTGGACGGGGTTGGCGTTGAGCGAGAGAGATGACGAGCATATTTGAGAATATGAGGAGGAAGACATAGAGGAGGGAGAAGAAGAAAGAGAAAGTGTGAGATAATGAAGAAAAAAAATGAGAAGACGGAAGAAGAAACCGAAGCAACAAGTCACTGTGGGCAAATTTGGAATAAAATTATGAAAATAGACTTTTGCGATTTAAAGCAAAAAGACGGTAACGAGTGGTTACAATTTTAGAAAACGGTACCAGCCCGCAATTATTCCATATGAAAAAAAGCCTCCTGTAAGTTGTAGCGTTTTAATAGAAGTCATCTGGCCCAACTGATTTCCCTCAAGTGTTACCCTATGTATTTGTTCGCTATCCCCAATCCTGCTATCATCCCTTTGCATTTGTTTTTTCTTTCCCAACATTGTTATCCCTAGGGTTGTGCACGATCCCTAATCCCACGGGCATTGGCAATGCCCAGTATAGGCCCATATGGCAGCGAATATCGTTTCCTAGATCCCAGTACTATAGACAAGCCCACTGGCATTAGTGAACGGACTTCGGACGGGCATTGAGTGGGCACGGGCTTGATGGACTCTCTGATTGATTTTTATGTTTTTAAATATTTTTACCATTCAAACTTCATTGCCAATTTGCCATGGAGTTTCTTTCGACCATTATTAAAGACGATGTGGTAAAAACAATCCAACATAGCAATGCACTATGCAAATGTACCATTTGGAAGAGAAAGTGGGCTAAGAAGAAATATGTAATACAAGCAACAATGCAACACCACATTTATTAATTTAAAACAAGATATGTCAATATATAACCATGAATTTTTGCAAAGGGAAGATTGACAGTAAAGAACCTATCGCCCTGTCCCAAATTACATGCCATCTATCCACTTTGGAGTGTCCACTGTCCACTTTGTGAAGTGTACAATCAGATATGTCCAAAACCAATTACTTAAGATGCAGAAAGAAATTTAAGCAGGTGTTTGAAAATCTCGACCCAAATTTGCAACAGATCAGAAACGTATAATATATAACTAAAGACGAAATCAGCAGTTTGAGGGTGGCAAGATCAAGCGACAACCGACATAAGCGACGGTCGACGAGTGCGATGGGCCGAGGCGGAACGTGAGGCTGAAATGCGAACGCGATGGCGTTGAATTGAATGCTCTGATTTGGTGATTCCTTTGAAGAACAAAGCTCAAAAGATGTGGGTTGCTAGGCTGGGGCATCAAACGTGAGGCTGTTGCTGGCTCCTGGGGGGTATATTCATTTTTAACCTTTTCAAACATATAAAATACAAAAGTAACCTAACTCTCAAAAAATGTTATTTCATAGCCTCTTTTGTGATGAATTGTCTATAATATCTTTTTGGCTCTCAAAATTAATATTGCGAGCTTTGGGTCGATCAACTCGACCTTTGAGTTGATCAAAGGTCTATCAAATGTCGAGTTAATCAACCTTTGATCGACCTTATTATCCGAAAGCTATGAAAGTATATTGTACGGGTCAAATGGTCATACATAATAATATCTTCGGCTTCCGGGGTGTACGACAATATGAGATAGGGTTTTGGACTTTTAGGTTTCACTTTTATTATAATATTCTGTATGATTGTATATATTATATAATATTATAATTTGTAGTTTTGTATATATACATATATATCTAATAATATAATGTAAAACTTGATGTGTCGGGTCGAGTCGGGCTTACGGGTAGAAAAACTTGCAAGCCCAGGCGTGTCCGAGACCACAGACATCTAATCTCTTTAATGCCCAACATTGTGTATCAGCCCATGGGCCGGGCATAGGTGGGCTGTACGTGCTGACTGCCCACCCCTAATTATCCCGTTAAATCTAGATTGATTTAACATTCATGTGCAAAGACACTCAAATTATCTAAATTTTTGTATAGATTTTTATTAAAAAATGGTTCACCATTTAATTGACGGTCTTCACTCTCATGTGTGTATCTTCTTCGAAAATACACATTATGATATTTATAATAGAAACAAATGTGTTTTTTTGCGAGCAAAAATTCATTATTTTATTTTAAAATATTTTATTTAAATAGTTAACTTTCAAAAGTTAAAGAATAAAAAAATATTATTTTATTATTAATGAACTACTAAAAATATTATTTTTTTAAAAAAATTAAATTTTCAAACGAAAACTATTAGCGTAGAATTAGTACCGTAGTATTTTTTTGATAATTTTCTTCATTAATAAAAGGCGTTGGCCAAAATATCTGACAGCAAAAATCACAGCATAATATTCCAACCCCTTTTAACACAATGATAATAGTATCTCAATTACATCTCAACCGTACATCAATAATACTGTCCAATTCCCGCACTCCCATCTCTACTTATTCCCCCACTTCTCACCGCGACAATTCTCTTTTACTACCTCTCGCTCTCTCGTCTCTCTCCCAAACCCTCAGTCCCGCCCCCCTCGCTAACATTTTACAGAAAGAGCGAGAAATCAAAATACATATGGACTCAGATCAAGGCAAGCTGTTTATCGGGGGAATTTCGTGGGAGACTTCCGAGGAAAGATTAAAGGACTATTTTGGCAGCTATGGCGAGATTTTGCAGACTGTTGTCATGAGAGACAAGATCTCTGGCCGACCCAGAGGTTTTGGTTTCGTTGTCTTTGCAGATCCTTCTGTTCTAGACACTGTTCTTCAAGAAAAGCATACCATTGATGGTCGGACGGTGAGATTTTTTACCTCGATTTTTCTTTTTTACGCACTAGATCTGGTTTTTCTTCAGTCATTTTTTGGCCGGTTTTTGCTCAGCTTGTGTTTTTATTTTGTTGTCATTTGATGTGTTTGAGGGTTTCGTTCAATTGGTTCGGCTCATATGTATGTGTGTATTCGTGTGTGCTAGGAATTGTGTCAGCTTAGTTGGTCTATATCTGGAGTTGGTCAACACGGTTGTATTGGTCTATTGTTGTCTTTGCTTGAAATTTCGTGCACAACGAATTCGCTAGGAATGTGCAACTTAAATTCACTTTAGTATTTATGGTGCTGTTAGACAAATTATGCAAGTGAACTATAGCTTCTACTCAAGTGGAGTGGAGATAAGATTGATAAAAATGGAAACAAAGCACTAAAATTTGCATATCTCACGAAGTGGCAATGAGGTTGTACTTTACAAGGTTTTATAGTCTTCACGATGCGCGCATTATTAGGAGTATTTGTGTAATTACATTCTTTTTATTCTAATTTTACTTGGATGGGTTTTTTGTGTTGATTTTCTGTGCATTGTTTTCTACATATTTTGAATTCTTCCTAGGTGTGGGACTGTGGGAGTGTATACATCTTTTTCATGTTATAAATCAGTTTGGGGGTTATCGTGTTGGTAGCAAGCTTTTGGATTACTTTAGGATTGAACTCCTTGTATTGCTTTATTTTTCATGCTTATTAATTTGTTGATGTTGTACTTGTTGTCCATTATTGTTCTCCGCGAATAAGTTCTCATTGGCACTTTTTAAAAGTAAGTGAATGCCTCTTACGACATGAAGTTCCTCAGAGTTCCATCGTGTGGTGGTGTTCATCTACAGGAAATTGAGTTTCAGTTAAATTTAGTTAGGATTTTATTGTATATTACTCTGTTGTATTCAATCTCTTATGATTTGACAGCAGGCCATATGCGTTGATAGTTCAGTTTGTATTTACTCTTTTGCAGTACTTTATTTCCTGTTTACTAGAATATTTTTCTTGTTGTTTTCTAGTTTGTAATATTTGTTTATTTTAGAGTTTTGCTCGTTATGTTTAGGAGGCTCATAGGTGTGCTCTTTATGTTTGGTTTCACTTGCTGGATTCATTTTTTAGCAGACTCTGTTTCTTGGAAGTTGATTTTGCTTGTTCATTCTAGTCTTAAGCTACTTGAGATGTTCATTTTGGGTTTTAGATCAGTCGTTTTAATATACACGTTCATTATTCAGACAGTTCAGCTATATATGTAGTTTTATAGACCTGAAAGTTCTGCCTTTCGGCTGTACTTGTGTTTTTCCATCTTTGTGTTTGACTAGATTCAGTTGTATATGCTCTTGGAGTCTTGGGTCTTGCCATGCTTTCTTCTCTTTGTTGTTTTCATTGAACTAATGTCATTTTTTGGTGATTTTGTTGTTTACATGCTTCTGATTTTACTTTCTGAGATTCTTTTTTGACTCATTGGTGTAAATGTCTGCTAGTGCGGTTGTCCTGTAGTTGAATTGGTGTTTTAAATTTCAAGGAATTTTGTTTTATTTTTAAAATTTTGTTTTGTATAAAATGCAACATTCGCAGTGTGGCCAGGTTGGGGTGTTTGTTTGGGGTTTTTTCCTGTAGGGGTTAGTTATGAGAGTTCTAGTAAGTTGTCTAATGGGGACTGAAGGCATCTTATAGTTGATGGGTTGGGATCCAAAATGCAAGTTTCACTTTGATTTAATGTCATTTTGATGTTGTTTTGTTTGCATGACTGATGCAAGTAGTAGATGCTAATTTCCCATTTCCCAGCATAAATTTATTGATATTTTTTTTCTTCATCTTTTACTATGTATATTAGTGGGTGAGGTGAGGTTATGCTTCACAAATCATAGAAAATGAGTATATGTCTATCCTATGGTGAGCTTGAGTTGCTGCAGGGCCATGCAGTGCAAGGCAATGCGAGAGTTGAGAATATGCTGATCGTGACCTATAATGAACAGTTTTGTATTTGAGGAAATTAGATAATTTGTCATAATTTTTTGTAGTCTTAGAACATGTGATTTGGAAGACTTGAAGATATGTTATTCCTAAGATTGTTTTTATTGTGTTTGGTATATTTTAATTAAGGAGTCTCTGTTTAAGTTAATAGTTTATTTGACTTTAAGTGCTTTTTCTTGATGATGGTGTATGACGTTGTATATAGACAGACATTAGCCTATGGTTAGTATTATTTAAGACATCTATTGGACGATCCTCTTGTGTTATCAATTTTCAATATAATTTAGTTGCCTTTATTCAATGATTGATGTTAATAGGTCCATGAATCAAGGGTAACAACAAACTGGAAAATGTAATCATTTCTAAACTATACATTGTCTTCATAAAGTATTACTTGAAGTACGTTGTACCCGATTGTCTACCTCGTATAATTACTTCTTTTTTTGTATAACATGCATTTTTTTTTTCTTTTTTGGTCTAGGTTGAGGCTAAGAGGGCTCTCTCTAGAGAGGAACAGCAGGTCTCTAAGGTTGGGAACCCTAGTGCAGGTAGAAACTTTGGAGGTGGTGGAAATGTTAGGACCAAGAAGATTTTTGTTGGGGGATTGCCTCCTACCTTAACTGAGGATGGGTTTCGCCAGTATTTTGAAGCTTATGGTCAGGTAACTGATGTAGTAGTCATGTATGATCAGCAGACAAACAGACCCCGTGGATTTGGATTTATTTCATTTGATTCTGAAGATGCCGTTGATAGGGTTTTACACAAGACTTTCCATGATTTAAATGGTAAGCAAGTGGAAGTGAAACGGGCTCTTCCCAAGGATGCCAACCCCGGTGGTGGTGGTGGCGGCGGCCGTTCCATGGGCGGTGTTTCAGGTGGTGGCGGCGGAGGAAGTTATCAAGGCTATGGTGCCTCTGGAGGCAATTCAAGCTCTTATGAGGGTCGAATGGATTCCAACAGGTACATGCCGTCCCAAAATACTGGTGGAGGGTTTCCATCTTATGGTTCTTCTGGGTACAGCACAGCTGGATATGGTTATGGTCCTGGCAGTAATGGCATAGGCTATGGAGGCTATGGCAGCTATGGTGGGGCAAATCCAGCTTATGGTGGTCCAGCAAGTGCAGCCTATGGAAACCCCAATGTACCTAGTGCAGGTTATGGAAGTGGTCCACCAGGTGCTGCAAGAAGTTCATGGAACAATCAGGCTTCTTCAGGATATGGTGGTGGTGCTGCTGCCTATGGTAATGCTCCTTGGGGTGCTTCTGGCGCTTCGGGTGCTGGTGGGGTTGCCCCTGTTTCAGCACCCACAGGTCAATCTCCAAGTGGAGCTGCTGGATACGGGAATCAAGGTTATGGTTATGGTGGTGGATATGGTGCAAATGATGGGTCGTATGGGAATCCATCTGCGTATGGGGCTGTTGGAGGCCGTATTGGGAGTGGTCCAAATAGCAATTCCTCAGCAGGTGGTGGTGGTGCTGGGGGAGATCTACAGGCTGGGGGTTACATGGGAGGTGGTGGTTATGGCGATGCTAATGGAAATTCAGGGTATGGAAATTCAGGATGGAGGTCTGACCCCTCACAAGCTTCTGGGAACTATGGTGGTCAAGGTAATGGGCCTCAAGCGGGATATGGTGGCTATGGTGGTGCTCAGACCCGACAGGCTCAGCAGCAGTGATTTTGATGTCTTGATTCTGAGGACTGACAAGTCAATGCCTTCCATTTGGAGTGCAACGTGACCACTCTTGCAGGATATCATTCGCACGATGGGACTGGTTGGATTGCTTGAATCCCAGTAGTTTGCAGTATCTATTTTACTAGTTTAAAATAAGCAGTATTTTTTGGAGTAGAGTTGCCTTAATCATTTGCCTCTTTGAGTGTAGTTTTTAAATTTGGCGTGCTTATAGTTGTGTCTACTAGATTTTGTTATGGAGCTTTTCATATGGTATGCTAGTATTAACCTATTAATTGTTGTTTTTTTTCCCAATGTAATGTGGCAGTAATCTGTGGCCTTCTCTTTCAGCAAAATCTAGAGGATAAATAGGATGCCTCATGATTAGGATTGATCTATGCTTGATTATGGTTGTTATTACTCTAGTTGATATGAAAGTAGGGAGTACAGAGATGTAACGCGGTTTTTCTTACTGGTAGGAATGGAGCTTTAAGATGATACTAGAGTAGAGCTGATCAGTTGGTAATGGATAGCGGTAATGATAGTGGTAGTGGTAGTGGTAGTTGAACTTTGACAATGGCATAATCGTTTGTCCCCTGTGCCCTTGTGTTGTACAGGAGGAGATATGCTCGACTTTTAAAGTGAAGTGTCCACTCGTGGCTAAACATGAACTTCGTGCAGGGAATAATCCGGATCTTAAGTGGACTTTGCTGGGTCGATATTCATTATAGCCTGAGACTGATTGATCATGCTGAATCAAGGTCACCCTAATGCTGTCAGCTCGGTCTCACAATCTTCATTCAGTTTGTGGAGGGATGGAGTTTTTCAAAGCTGGACAGCTCGTGGTATGTCGACTTAAGAGTAGTTGGAAAAAATTTCATTTCATAAAATTTCATTGAGACCCTCTACTGTTTAGGTGGCCTATTAGTATTACCATTAAGGAGTAGAATTGAATAAATTATCCATAGTTTAAGTCAATAAAAAATGAACTGCTGTTTAGCTGTGGTCAAAATTTTACCCGAGAGAAGTTGAATTGACACGCTTACTGGTTGCAAAGCTTTGTTTTATTTAACAATTTCTGTATGTTATATTTTACTTCCTATCCCATAGCATACTGTGTTTTCTAGGGTGAAGTAGGTTAACGTAATGTTCCATATGGCATATTCAATCTCATTTATGGTGATGCAAAAAGCGGAGGAAATTACATGATGACAAGTTGTTCAATTTCTGCTAGTATTATAGTGAGAAACTACTAGCATGCATATAAGCTAAATCTTGTCTGCTTTGCGTTATGTTCTTTTATCCATTTAACTTGGTGTTCATATCTTCATATTTACCTTTTTCCTTTTTCATTGACTTTTATGTGGTTAGGTTAGATTGGAAATATACTTGTTAAATGTGTCGGTATGAAGTCTATTTGTGGAAAGAAATTAATCCATAATAGAATGCAGTTAGAAGACGCACTAAAGTGTTAATTTGTTTTAAAGTAGAGCTCATAAGATGTGATTGAAAGGAATTGTGTAGGGAGCAACATTTGCTGAATGCTGATGTGTGGGGAATTGTTTTCTTGTGAAATTAATCCATACACATAATTCATCAACAAGTGTGCTAGAGAAATAGAAATGATAGTGCTGTTCAGTTTGTTTCTTTATTCTTCTGTCTAGCTGTTTTACTTGGCATTTCTGATTGGGTCATTCTAAGAAAAAAAAACTTAGTCTTCTTTGATTTATGTGCATCCATGAGAATGAGATTTAATCTCCCTTTGTGTTGGTTCATCTGTGTGCATCCATGAGATTTAAACACGTGCAATTGGAGATCACCCTCCTCCCTCACCCCTCTACAGATTCAAGATTCAAACGAGGGTTAAACAGAATTCTCGTTTCTTTCTACTTGTAGAGGACATGGAAACATAACTGTTAGTGTCTCACAACACATGGAAATCAAAGCTGAAAGTTGGTTACATCCCGCCAACTTTCTAATAAGCATTTTCCATTGCATTCACCACACAAATACAATAGGGACAAGCTGAATAACATATTTTGCAATTGTATTGGCCAATATAGTGTAGATACCACCAACCTTGGTACATCACTGCTATAAAAAGTAAGAGGGATATGCTTCACCAAAACAGTCTCAAGGAAGGTTATTCATAGTATCATTATAGTAATGCTTGTACTCTTTATTAATTTAGAGCCAAATTGCATGCAGAAGAAATATATGAACCACCACTGCTAGGAAAAAGAAAGATACTGATACAATAGCAATATGTATTAGCAACAAGAAAATTCCAGATGTCAGTCCGATGTTTAATTTCAAAAATGAATAATAGAAATAGACTTTGCTTGGAATGGAGAGATCATTGAGTATGCCAAAAATCACGAGTGGGAAAAGAGACACAACAGTGTCAGTGAATAATTAATACTCGAAATTTTAAAAATTTGTCCTCCACATGAATTGTGCATAATTTGGCCATAAACAATCTTTAGTGTTTAACTCAATGGATTATTTTTTTACTTTTTACCCCCTACTATTAGTAGATGAGTTGCAACAACTTTTTCCATAGCTGCAAAACGGTCTGAGAATTAAACATCTACAAAAGTTGAGAGCAAAACATTCTGGAATGGAGTATAAAACAATCATCTATCCACCAAATCAACCTAATTCTATACCAATAAACAGCTTAGCACTTCGAACACATAGTTTTTGGAATGTCAAAGCAATACCCGCATTTACACATCTGCAATAGACAACATGATAATCTAGCAAAAACCAACAATTTTGTACAGATAAACTTAAATTAAAGGCTAAAAACACAAATCTAACTAAAAAAATTGATGATTACATGTAGTAGAGAGAGATGTGAGACCTCAATTTCGCAATGGGGAGAGGGAGACCGAGACTGAGACGGGGAGAGAAAGGGATCGAGAACGATGAGGACGATAGGGCTCGGAGAGGACGAGAATGACATGGTATCTAGTTTATAATGCAGTATAGTAGAGTATTCTATAGGGGTGTAAGTGGTTCAGTTTGGTTTGGTTTATGCCAAAATCACAAACCGAACTGCCTCCTAGTGGTTCCAAAAATCTCAAACCGAACCGAACCGAGTAAGACTTGGAACCAAACCGAACCGAACCACTCGGTTTGGTTTGGTTTGGTTCAGTTTTGTGGTTTATATAAATTATTTTTAATTAAATTAACCAACATTAAAAATAACAATAAAAATAATATTTTAATTTGGAATTAACATCAAAATTAGGAAATAATCTACTAACAACAAATTATCATAAATAAAACAATACAAATTCTAAAATAAACACAAACAATGGAAAAATAATAGTTCTCTAATAATCAAGATTTTGTTTGGTTTAGTGTCCGTCTATATATATATATATATTATGAATAAATCAAATGTTCAAAATCGTTAATAAATGTAATATAATATATATTATATAATAAATAAATAAAAATATATAGGTTGGTTTGGTTTGGTTCGATACCAAAAACCGTGAAATGAAACCGAACCGCGTGGTTTTCCAATTCTTGAAACCGAAATTGAACCGTCTTCGACCAAAACCGAACCAAACCGACTGGTTTGGTTTGGTTCGGTTCCATGGTTCGGTGGTTCTGATTTACACCCCTAGTATTCTAGAATATAGTAGAATGCTAGGAAATGGTAGGAATATCTTAAACTTGTATAAAATATTCTATAAGTTTGTAGGACTGAGAGGCAGTAGCCTATAAATATGTGATGCCTCGTTTATAACAAGAAACTTTGGAGAGCCCAATAAATATTTGTTTTGTAACAAATGATTCAAATGGACTTAAATGCAATACTTAAAAGTGTGATCAATTGAAGCTAACGAAATCAAGACTCGGACGTGGGCACGGCTTATCAAATTGCGGATCCAGAATTCTAGTCTCGAGTCAAGAGCCATTTCGAGAATTACTAGCAAATGACATTCCGATTAATTTTAAATCAGTTTTTTTAGTATTTTAATGTAATTTTAAGTAGAGATGGTGAACCTAGACTATTTGAGGGGTAAGGGAGTGTATTTACTCAAAGTTAGTTGGAGTGTTTACTCAAAGTTAGTGGGTTAGTAGATCTTTATGAGGAGACCTTGGAGACACCTATATAATCTTGGCTTGTCCCTTCTTTGTGTATTATGCAATCTTCCTAGTCTCACTATTTTCTTCCCTTCTCATATTTCTAACAACTTTGTTCATGGAGCACTAAAGGCTTTTTCCGGCTAAAGGATAACTAAAGAATTGGTTCATCGTGATTTGTGAATCGAATTAATTTTATCTTCTATTTTCTCTACTATTTGTATATTTCTTGTACTTATTGCAATTGCTTATTGTTGTTTTAGTTGATTGCACAAAACGAGCCCTTTGTTCAATTGTCAAGATAACATATTGTCATTTATAACGTTAAATCTATAATTGTTTAATTTTTCTAATATTTGTGGTAAATAAAATAGTTGGTTTGAACCATATTTTCGTTCTATACTATGGAAATATATAAACTAGTCAAATGAACCTACATGTGCGTTTGTTGGCTAGAATTGATAGCTTCTTTAGATTGTAATGTTGTTGATAAATTAAATTCTATGATCGTATCTAGAATTTTTTATTGGCTAGAGAAATAATTAGAGAACGTTTCCTAGTTATCGAAAAAAGTAAGGAGAGGCAGGTTATTAGGTCGTACCGATAACCATAACCAATTTAGTAGAGAACATGATAATTTATCTGTGCATCAATTATCAAGTCCACGGACCAATTTTGAGATTGTTTCTTTGGTTTGATATTTCAACGAAATAAATCACTTTTACTAAGACTGTTTGCTAGTTGTTTTTCGTTTATTTAACTTTGCTCAATCCAAAATCTCAAACCCCTTATTTTTATTTTTATTTTTGGTTTCAAAGTTTACATCAAAATTAAGTCTAACCAATCTCAGTGAATATGACCTTACTTACCACAATTACAAATCCATAATCTTAATCAAGAATTATTTTTGTTGGTTTCGACGACCACCATGGACGTGCTTGACCCCCATCATCTTAGAGGCCCCAAAAGTGATTCAAGTCGTCCTTGCGGATTACAAGGACGTGATGCCTAAGGAGTTGCCAAAGAAGATGCCACAAAAGAAGGAGGTGGACCACAAGATTAAACTCGAGTCGGACACTAAGCCACCTGCAATGGCTCATTATCGGATGACACCATTGGAGTTGGAAGAATTGAAGAACCATTTAAAGGAGTTGATCGGCTCTAGCTATCTTCGTGCTTCAAAGTCCCCAAACGGTGCCCCCGTGTTGTTCCAAAAGAAGAAAGATGGGTCCTTGAGGATGTGCATCAGTTATAGGGCCCTGAATAAGATCACAAAAAATAGCAAATGCCCAATTCCTCTCATCGCGGATCTATTCGATCAACTTGGCACGACTAGGTACTTCACAAAATTGGACTTGAGGTCGGGGTATTTTAAAAGTACAAAGAGGAAGGTACGACAAGGGTGTTATGAGTTTAAGTGGGGGAGAATGTAACGACCTATAGAAAAGGTTTGAATTTCTCTAGTATATTTTTTAGGCTTCAAGATTAGAGTCATCAAAATGGGCCAAACCCGGTGGGTTGGTCCGTCCCACCACCTTAAAAAGGTGGGATGGGTTTTAAAAATACAACCCCGCTAAAAGGCGTGCTTTTGGGTTAGACTCGCACGAGTCACGAGTTAAAGCGGAGCGGGGCATGTTGGTCCGCCATTATATATATATATATATATATATATATATATATATATATATATATATATTTATTATTATTATTATTATTATTATTATTATTATTATATAGATAGATATATACCATAATACCAATCACCCCACCCATCACTCACTTCATCGATCCATCACCCACGTTCTCTCTCCCCCCATGCTCCTAGTTTATTGAAAATCTAAAAACCCCCAATATACTTTTCTTTCTTTTTCCTCTTCCAATGGTGTGCAGCCTCATTCAAATTTTTTCGACCTCTCTCTCTCTCTCAAGGAAAACTACGTAACCCTGTCGATCTCTCATTATTCTTTCTTTTTCCTCTTCCAATGGTGTGCAGGCTCATTCAAATTTTGTCGACCTCTTCTCTCTCTCTCTCAAGGAAAACTATGTAACCCTGTCAAGCTCTCTCTCTCTTGAGATCTCTTCCTCAAATGAGTGAATGATTGGTCAAAATTTTTGCTTTAGTAGTCGTTTAAAGTTCTTGTTCTCTGGATCTTAACTCAGCTCGACCCAAGGCAAAGCCAGTTCTCTCACTCTCCTTGGCTAGGGTTCCAAGGTCAGGTAATTGGTAATAAATTTCCCATTCTTGAAAAGTGGGATCTAATATGGAAAAAGCACTTCTACTGGATCCATTGATCTTGGTCCGATTGAATTCAGTAATAGAGTAAATTCTCGAGTTATTCCTAGGTTCAGGTAGTTTTTGTCTTTTTAGGCTTCAATCCAAAAAGGTGGAAGTTGAACGAAATCTTTATTTGGGCGGGTTGGCCCACCTTGTCCCTCAACCCAAGGTGGGTTGTGTTGAGCCAATGTTTTTCTAGTTCGCCATTTTCGCGGGTTGGTCCGCCTCGCCTCGCCACGCCAATTGGCGGCGTCCGCCGTTTTACGAGTTGGTCTGTTTTGATGGCTCTATTTAAAATGCGTCAAGTGAACACTAGACAAATCTCGAATGTTCCAGAGGCTTTAAGAAGTATTAAGAGGACACCAGATAATTTTAGGAAGTTAAGATGCTTCAAGGGAACGTTAGAAAGTTCTAGAAAGTTCCAGAGCCTTCAAGACGTTACAAAGGGAGTGCTAGAAAATTCTAGAGAACTAAGTTACTAGAGATATATATTTGTAAAAGTAACACATGTTAATATCTTAGATATTTTATAAGATTGTTTTAGATAATTAATCCTAGCCATTGATGTAAGTTAATCTTGGTTGTCCATTGAGGAGGTAGAGGCCTTTATAAAGGGGAGGCCTCATTTGGACAAATCATCCAAACAAACACTTGTAAAGTTCTCTCAAAGTATTACAAGATCCTTTCCTCAAGTTCTCTCTTTGTCTAGTCCATTTCAAAGTTTTATAAGCTTACTTAGAGCAAGATTAAGGAGTTTGTGAGCGCTAAGTGCTACACGGTAGCTTGAAATATACAAGTCTGTGACATTAGGCTTTATTTCTTTTAGTGTAACATGATTTTCAGAATATATTTTCCAAGATTTTTGGTGTTTAATTAATAGTTTTAGGAAAATAAATCAGCTATAGATTCTTCCAAGGAATCAACCATTTCAAGTAAGGAAATTTGACATACTAATTTGAGGTTGGTAAGTCCTTTTCTGTAAGAAGATACAATATAGTACTCTCTCCGTTTCGAACAAAGAGTCACCGTTTGAAAGTCAAACTTTTTAAGAAAATGACATTTTTAGTGGCTCGTTACTAATAAAATGACATTTTTACGCCTTAATTTTTGAAAGTGAACTCTTTAAGTGAAACATGTCAGATTAAGCATAATTTTTTACGCCTTAATGATCATAAAATTAGAAATATGTATTAAGCATCAAACGGTAACTGAGATAAAATTTGAGGTCAGATTCAGTAACCCAAGGGGTGATATAAGCTTTTATTGAAAACAAGTCCAAGAAAATGAAAACCCTAAGGGGCCGGAGTATAAATATTTTGAAACCTCCAATGACCTAATATGAGAAAATCATGCGATCGTCGTCTCGCCTCGTTCACGTGCCCGAAACGGAAAGAGTAATAATAATCATAAAATTAGAAATATGTATTAAGCATCAAACATAACATTTGAGGTCAGACTCAGTAGCCTAAGTGATGATATGGGCTTTTATAGAAAACAGGTCCAAGAAAACGAAAACCCTAAGGGGCCGGGCATAAATATTCTAAAAACCTCCAATGACCTAATGTGAGAAAATCATGCGGTTGTCGTCTCGCCTCGTTCACGTGCCCGGAATGGAGGGAGTAATATTAATCATAAAATTAGAAATATGTATTAAGCATGAAACGGTAACTTGGATAAAATTTGAGGCCAGACTCAGTAGGCTAGCCCAAGTGGCGATATGGGCAACTTAAATAAAATTTAGGGTCATAACCGAGCTGGTCCCATATGATGATATTATAACCTTTCAGTCCATTTTTTTTATTTAACCGCTAAAGTATATTTTTAGGGGTAAAATGTCGAAAGATACTCTTAATGATTAAAAGACACGCTTATAAAGCCACTACGCAAATTTGGGCATCGCATTGAAAAAAATAGTCATTGCTCAAAACATTGGGCATTGCTTAAAACATTGGGCATCGCTCAAAATTTTGGGCATTGCAATGCAAAAGCCACTGCCCAAATTTGGGCATCGCAAGTAAAAAAACATTGGGCATTGCAATGCAAAAGTCACTGCCCAAATTTGGGCATCACAAGGAAAGACATTGGGCATCGCAATGCAAAAGCCACTGCCCAAATTTGCGATGCTAGACTTTTGCATTGATGCGAGGGTATTTTTCTCATGTCAGTTATCTTGAAAAATGATTTGATCCATGCCAACTTTAGGTTTGGGTTCGACTGGCTCTTGTTTATTTTCTTACTTAACTTTGTTTCTATTCTACCTTCTCTTGAACATTTGAAAAGCAATGAAGAATCAGTCTCACACACACACACACACATACCCTTTTTTACTTGCTTTGAACATCAAAATGAATGCAAAAAAGGAGAAAAATAAACAGATAGATACACCTATTTAATTTTGCACCTAAGGCCTTGTTGAAACTATTCAAATAACCAAATGTAGACCTATCTAAAATCATATGTATCTCTACATCTCCTTGGAGCATTTTAAGCGCATCCAAAATGGTAGGCAACGATGCTCACATCGGAGGCAACGACGCCCACATCATAGGAAACGACGCCCACATTAGAGGCAACGACATCCACATCAGAGGTAAGTCTGGGAACTAAGCATTATTGGGATGTGCTATTTGATAAGAGACATTTCTGTAGTGTACTCTCATGCTCGAATTTTGTACACACACTTGACATTTTGTTTGACTCCAAAGTTTAAGCAAAAGAGAGCAAATGAAGATTTACTTGAGGAAAAGGTATGTTAAAAACACCCATCGATTTTTTTTCCCTTAAATTTTTCATTCAATTTGGCTTTTGCCTCTTTGAATTTGAAATGATTGTTACTGGTTTTGAGTGAAGTCTAAGAAATAAAGATGGGGGTCTGTGTTTGTGTTTGTGTGTGTCAAATCAGAAGCTTGAGAGAGTGAGTTACATTTATTAACTTGCCAAAACCAAGAATAGTTTAAGAATTTCCACGCATGTTCGATGCTCTCCTTAGTCAATGGAAAGCTATAAACGAAGGACATAAATCGAAGGAGAAGTCGAAGCAGAGAAAGCGTTGGATGAGGCTCTCCTAGATCTGATGAAGAAGACGGGAAATATTGGAAAAAAAATAAAAATGAACTTATACAGTTGAAAAAAAAGACAGTAGTGGAGCGGTTACAATTTCAAGAAAGGGGATCGACCCGTAATTATTCCTAAAATTTATGGCAAATTTCAAGTTGATACAATTTTAGAAACATGTTTTCATCTAGGTCCATCAATTTTTTGGACATTTCATATAACTACAAATTGATTGCCAAATGACAAAAATGTCATTAATAAAGACCAAAAAAATCGGATAATGCTGATGCCAAGGTAAGGTATCAGAACCAGACATCAAGTTGATGATGTCAAACCCAGGCATCAGGTTGCTGCCAAATTCAGGCATCAGGTTACTGATGTCAAACCTAGGCATCAAGTTGCTGCAAAATCCAGGCATCAGGTTGTTGATGCCAAACCTAGGCATCAAGTTGTACAACGTGAATTTTCACGGCATCAGGAAATCTTTAAGGTTTGTTGAATTCGTTCTTTCTTTAGGTGCCAAATGTCGCCTCCAACCACCACCGTCGCCGTCACCATTTTAGATTCTTCCATTGAGGAAACAATAATTGCACAAAAAAATTTGTAATAATTTAATGGATTACAATAAATAAGAGGTGGTAGTTTCTAGAGAGTAATTCTAAAAAATCATTATTGTTATATAATATTGTACTCAACAAACATCTGATGAAGTTTCTGGGCATATATGGGTATGGGATCTTCATCCTCCATCAAGTTTGGGTAGAGGGGGAGGAAATAATTATATGATATGGTTTTCAACTCATCTGCTATTTGCTGGTCTTTGGATAATTCTTCGTTTAAGAAAGTGGCTATCACCTCGAACCACACTTTTAAGCACAAAAACTTGGCATCTCCATCTTTGATTCCTTCGCACATAATAGAAAGACCGGGAAGAATCTCCTGAGGAAAGACATAGGGACTTTCTTCGATTACAGAGGGTTCCTCTGTGATTGACTCGAGAACTCGTAGAAGTGACAAAGGAGAAATTTGTCTTCATTAAGGATAGTGACGTACTTTTGCTCCAAAATTGTACCTAAAAGATATGTTCAAAAAATAATTGAATTCATTTGAAAACATGTTTTAAAAGATCTACCAGCTTGTAATTTGTTCTAAAATTTAAATGAAATTTGAGGCCACACTCAGCAGGCTAGCCCAAGTGGCGATATGGGCTTTTACAGAAAACAGGTCCAAGAAAACGAAAACCCTAAGGGTCCGAGGTATAAATATTCTGAAACCTATTACCTAACGTAAGAAAATCCTGCGGCGGTCGTCTGTCCTCGTTCACGCCTCCAGTCGAACCTTTAGGGCACTTCAACCATGGTAATCCCTCACTCTCTCGATGTGATTGATATTATTCCCTTTGCATAAAACTTTTTATTAAGTACATTCTAGCTGTCTGTGTCAGGGACTGATTATATCAGGCGTAAACTAGTCTGTGGAATTCTTGGTCTGTTATTGTTTTACTGTTAAGATTTGTATAGTTTCGAGCGGATTGTTTTAACTATGTGTCTTTGATATATGAATCAATGGCGTTGGAATTTGAAGGAAATTTATCATCTTGCAGAAAGTTAATTACAATATTGGGCTTTATTCGCCTGTCAAATTTTTAACTCAGCTGCTTGTAATTCCGAGATAGTACCCAAAACGATTTTTTTATTTTCGTTAAGTAATTACCTTCATTTGGTGTTCTATAAAGCTAGTATTCCGCTTATATGTAGGTCTAGCTACTTGGATTGGATTCAATGACGGCATTTTCTGTTTGTTTATGTTTTCATATGATATATTTATCTATAATGGCTGATACCGTTAAAGCCCTTTGTACAAGGAATTTATCTCATAGTACTATTTAAGCAAATTTTTTACTAACGTGAAGTAAGTTTGAAGTTGGGAGTTTCTGTTCACACTAACAACCCGTCTGTTGACTGCAAATGAATTTTGTGACTTGCTTTGATGACAGCTTTACGTTTGCTATGTTCATTTTTGTTATCGATTTGCTGGTTGGATATTGATTTTGCTCAATATGGAAGTATTACCTATTTAGATTCTTCAGATCAAGTAATTACATCTTAGTGTAAGTGTGTGAGTATCACTTTTACAATGGGTTATATTTTCAACTATTTAGAATTTTTGACTTTTTATCAATGTCCCTATTTCAAGAGTTTTCTTGCTGGTTAGTGGCTAACCTTGAGGAAATGCCTTTGTATTTGTGATTGTCTGGGAATAGCTATTTGGTTCGGGATGATTCTTGTTTTTATATCAGGTAGAGCATGCATGGTGTTTAGTGCGAGATAGGCCATCCTTCATATTTTTTAGGGCTACAAAGATTATCCATGTAGTGATCCAGAAGAGTCGAGGGATGATCACACGAGACATTATTTATAGCAGTTGGAATCCATCGTCTCCTTTAAATGATGTTAACGAAACTCTTTAAGCACAATTATTTTTATGGTAGTGTCAGATACTCAGATATGCTTCATCACAAATGGTGAAGCTATCCATATGATTTTACTGATCAGGGGGTCCTATGAGGGTTGGTTCTATACACAGCCTCACATTCTCCTCCTAGTCTATAAAATATAATATGATATTTTCTTTGCCTTTTGTGGAGATGCAATGTTATGTGAATTGAAAATGATTTCAACGTTACAGGCCTCAAATCTGTTTCATAAATTCAAGCTATACATGCCGTTGAAGTTTCATTGTTTCTCATTTTTAAACTTAAAAAACAGGGGTTGTCAACTGATACTGCATGTGACGTATTAACTCGTGCCAGCCTTTTGTCTCTTCAGTATATTGCTATTATAACGAAAATTCAATGTCTCCTTTCAGGTGAACGTTCCAAAGACTAAGAAGACCTACTGCAAGTCCAAGGAGTGCCGGAAGCACACCTTGCACAAGGTGACACAGTATAAGAAGGGAAAGGACAGCTTGGCTGCACAGGGAAAACGCCGTTATGATCGTAAACAGTCTGGTTATGGTGGACAAACTAAGCCTGTTTTTCATAAGAAGGTGACATCTCCTTTTGTCCTCTGTTGTTCCCTTTCCTTTTACTTACGTTTTTGATACTTGTCATTGTTGTGTGGGTGATGGGGAGGTCAGTTATGCTGGGACTTGTTATTTGAATTTCTAAGTAGCTAGTTTTTGCCTGTGGAGATGTGAATATTTACTATATCTTAGTAGCCACCATTGAAAATTGCTTATTGTATTTTGTTTTGTCTAGGCAAAAACTACAAAAAAGATCGTGCTCAGGCTGCAATGCCAGGGTTGCAAGCATGTGTCCCAGCACCCAATAAAGGTTAATTTTGAACCCTTATATCTGTTTTCTTGTAGTTGCTCAAATAGTTTTTTGAAGTGTATGTTACCACTGTTTATGCAGCGGTGCAAGCATTTTGAGATTGGTGGAGACAAGAAGGGGAAGGGAACATCTCTTTTCTAAGAAGTGAATTGGAGTGTGGCTGTTTGATGCTCGTATTATAGACTTTTTGATTAAGGTTTAAGGTTATTTTAAATTGGAATACAATGTATTTGCTTTTCATTGTAGTCTGATATTTTCCTTTTAGTAGGGATGTGATGAATGTTTACGAGTAGTACTTGGGAAATACATTTTTGATTCAATGATATTAAAGTATTTTGTGGTGAATACCTTGTGTTCAATACAAAGCTAGGTTGTGGAACTTTTCATACGCTCGACCTTTATTTTCACCCTTGATTTTGATTCAATGGTCAGTGTTAGAAATCCTCGCCTTGGTGGGTTGCACTATTGGTGTCAAGGGCAGTGGTGGGTGCAACCTGAATTAGCCTTAATACCTGTGATGTTTGACCATTCCTCCATATTTTTTGTTTCTTATTTCCGAAGTTTGTACTTCAAGTGTCATATGAAGGTTGAAGAGATTGAGGCATCCACTTCAAAGTAAATTTTGAGTTCATCATGAAACGACCATTCTGTACAAAAGGCGATATCATCAGACCTGTTACGACTACAAGTCTCTGGGTGTGACATTGGTAGTTAAGGAGGCTAAGGGGCAAGTTATATTTCAATTTCTCCCCAATTCTCACCAATGTTAAGATTGAATGTCTGTTGGATCGTTCAAAGTAACTCACGTGGTTGTTCGACCAATTCACAGAGAGATGAACGTAGGGTTCACCAGAGAGAGAGAGAGAGGAACCTTGAAAGACACCAATTAAAAAAAAACATTGGACTGTAATGATTGAAAACTTTAAAAAAAGAACGGATCCAAATTTATCCTGGATATAAAACAGTGTTACAGGAGATCAACTTTTTTATACTCACTGTTCTTAAATAATATTCTTGCTTGATGCACATAAATTGAGTAAAATTAATCAACTTTATCATAAATATTGTTATATAATATGCAATTTCTTTTAAAACTTATGTACATGCGGTCTATATTTAACATTAGGAATAAAAAATAAATGTGAAATAATAAAAGAGTTTTCCATACAAGAAATGTTTGAAAACAAGACAATTTTCTGAAACAAACGAAAAAAAAAGATAATTATTTAGATAACATAAGGAATATTATTTGATGTTAGCACTTTAAAATATGTTTTCTTTACTCATGGTTCAAAGCACGTAATATATACAAGCACAAGCCATTACTGCATATTTTGTGTACATTTTAGTGCACATAGCAATACCCTTTTGGAGAAAGTAATGGTATGAGTGCTCAAAGTGGGCACTAAATTTGCACTCTGTCGGTGTTTGCTTCTTCTGGTTGGTTTAAGTAAGTATATTTAGTGGTTGAAGCCACAAATTACTTAATTAACTTGAACACACCAACAAAGATTTGAGTGTACATAACAAAAATAATAGTGCTATGTACACTCAAAGTGTGCTAAAAGTTCGTGTTGGCTTCATCTAGTTGGTTTAGTAATTCACTAGGGATGGGATCCGCCACTTAATTAATCAACCAAAACATGACTGAAGATTTTATTTCACATTATTTTGTGGTTCTCTGGCATGTATTATGGTTAAGAAAAAAATTGGACTAGTTTGAAAGAGTTAGATTCATTGGTATAAACAGTAGAGGTGAAATAGTAAGAGTGTTTTTTTTAAAGGAAAGTTTGGAAATATGCCATCAATTACTCCCTTCGTTCTGATTAAAAAGTCCACTATTAATAAAGAAAGTTTTTGCTCTCATAAATTTCAATAAGATAGTTTCGATTAAAATATTTCTTCAAATTCATTAAGTTATATCAATGGCTTGACCATCGTTGAGTTCATGTGGAGCAAACTATATAGCAGAATAGCGAAATCAACCCAACTTGAATGATGCGAGGTTCTTGCTAAGAAGTCATGGTTTCTCATTGTATAACAAATTAAAAATGCATTCTTTTAACAATATTTGTATAGCTTTTGTGCTTTTGGTTTCTTTAGTGTCATTTATTAGTTTACTCAGGATCTCTTAACAAGAAAAAAATTATTACTTTACCGAGGATCAAAGGCAGAACCTCATTAAGCAGATTGCTTCTAGGTCTCTGTTTTATATTGTTGTTCGTGGTTTCCATGATTGCTACTCAATGCAGTGGCTTTAAAGGCTTCTTAGTCATTGTCAATAGTTTGCAACTTTCACCACTCAAATGTGATGGATGGTAATGATTTTTTCTAATCTAGATCTGGTAAGTAGTAATAATTTTTTGTGACAGTGAAACTTCTTGTAGTTATCGACTTCCTATTTAAGCTAATGCAACTTTGTTTCCTTTTATGTCCTTTTACTTCCTCTAGGTGACATCGGTGGTCTACCTAAACATTTGCAGCAAATCACTCCTCCACCAAAGGACAATATGGTTGGAATGCAGTCAAAGCCAAGTCCTCCACCTGGCATTGCATCAAATTTGCAGCTATCTTCAATGGGTACCTACGCTCCTGCACCACCATATTTAGTGGGCAGCGCTTTGGGCTCTGAGAAGCTGCTTCTACATTCATCAACTGGCATTGGTTTTGGCTCAAAGAATACATTCACTTATGAAGAATTAGGCTTTGCAACATCAGGCTTTTCTGAAGCCAATCTCCTTGGTCAAGGTGGTTTCAGATATGTCCATAAAGGAGTGCTTCCAAATGGGCAACTAGTTTGAAGTGCTGGATGGGTTATTGGGTCCTTATTGGAAAGTATTATTTTGTACACGACATCCTTACATTGGGCGGATATTTTTGCTGCATTTTGCATAATCATGGGAATAGCTTGAGATGGAGGATGGTGATGAGATTGAGGCAATGCTGCATCATACCAGAGGTGGGGGTGTAGTATGCTTGTAGACTTCAAATCATGCAATTACCGAAGTTGTCGGGGGAGTTCAACTATGAGGATATATTTTAATTTTTAAAGAAAGCTAGTGTTACTATACTAAAACTGGCCTCGTCCAATACGTATGTATATGAGTTTGTAATGTAATGGTCAATCTTTTTTTAGTTGTCAATACGCAGTAGACCTTGTTATTTATGAAATCTAAATTGTTTCCTTTGAGCCAATATTTCTCTTCTGAAATGTGTGCTTGAGTCTGTTGTTGCTTGTCAAGGAGTTGTTCATATCATTGATAGAAATGAGTTGCATATGTAGAGCTGTCAAAACGGGCTGGGCCCGTAAATATTCCATGGGCAATTATGACTACCCTTGACAGCAACAAGCGAATCCGATTCCACAATGATAGAATCAAGATGAAGCGCTTTGCAAAGAGTTAAACCATCACGAAGAGCAGCAACCTCAGCAGACATGTTCGTGCCATTCCCATAAAAATGAGAGAAAGCTTTCACAAAAACCCCTTGAGAATCTCTAATGACGCCGCCGCCAGTGGCAAAACCATTACTGGAAGAACCATCAGTATTAAGTTGGAAAGATAAAGCTGTAGGAGGGAACCATTTGAACCAAACGCCCTCGTGCATAGGAGGAACCCATAATGGTATAGGCAGGGCATGCAAACTACCTGAACTCAAACCGACCTAAACTCAAACGAACACCATCCATAATCTGATTGAAAATAAACTCAGAACGCATCGGAACATTATCAAAATATGGGCAACATCTAGCTTTCCAAATCTCCCAATAAGAATGCATAAACACTCCCAGCTGAGCAGCACCATATTGTAAGCGACGAGAAGCTCCCTCTGTCCAAATGTGAAACAAATGATGTATGGAAAAATATTGCCTAATTTTATTAAAAGAAAAAGCCAGTTTAGACTTTAGACCAAAGTTCATGAGCAACTTCGGAGTGGAGAAACAGAAGATGAATCGATTCTTGCTGTGGAGCGTGTACACAGCAGTAGCAGCGAGAGACAATAGGGATGTGCCTAGAATGAAGCCGTAGATCAACTGGAATAGCCCCCCAAAAACAACTTCCATATAAAACCACTAACTTTTGGAGGAAGGCAACATTTCCAGATTTTCGTTGCCCAGGCAAGAGAGGGACTATGCTGCCGATGACAATTCCAAAAAAGCTTGGTGTTAAACTCCCCCGAAGTATTAACTATTAAGATCAAAAATCAATCTGTCGGGAATATTATCCTGCAAATGAACACGTTTAATAGCATAATGAAAATGATTTGGAATTAACTACAACATCGAAGGCAGGTGTTCAAAAGCTTGACGAACCGAAAGCTGCTTATCAACACGCCGGGGACCAAGCAGCTTCTCCCCCAACCAATTATCATTCCAAAAAGAAATCTCACCTTTCCCAACCACCCATCTCCCATGTTGATGCACATCCACCATGTAGGGAAAAATAGCTTTCCAGATATGAGACACCGAAGGTGAAGAAACTAAAGTCCCACCCCTCATATTTAGAGATAATAAATCGAGCCCATAAATTTTTACCTTGAAGAACATTACATGCCCTTTTAGCATGAAGAGAATCCTTGACTTGTTGAAGAGAACGAAGACCCAACCCTCCCTCAAGTAAAGGACGACACACCACTCCCCAAGAGACCCAATGAGTTCTACTATCACCAGCACTACTCCATAAAAATTGGCCATAGCACGCTCAAGCCGTTTAATAACCATCGAGGGAACCTTGATAACTGAAAGAGCAAACACCGGGATGCTACTAAGGACCGATTTAAGAAGAGTAATCTTACCCCCAATCGACAACAACCGCATTTTCCATCCCTCAATTTTGTGACAAATTATGGATTCAAGATCCTCAAAATAGCACCTTTTCACTCTGCCACGGAATAAAGGGAGACACAAGTATTTCATAGGGACAAATTTCTGAGAACATCCAGACCAAGTGGCAATACACTGAGCCTGGCAACGAGAGCAACGAGAAGTATAAAACCCACTCTTTTGGAGATTAATGTGCTGACCTGACAAAGTTTCATAAGAACCAAAAATACCACGAAGAATCTGTATGGAAGACTTCCCCGCATTACTAAACACTAGCATGTCATCGGCATATAGAAGATGGGATATAATCAAATTCCCCCGGCCATGACCATAAGGGATGATCGCACCAGTCTCAACCTCTCTCTTTATAGCAAGTGAGAGAATCTCTTGAGCCATAATGAACAGAAGAATAGATAAGGGATCTCCTTGACGCACTCCTCTAGTAGACTTGACAAAACCAAAGTTGGAACCATTCACCCGGATAGAATACCAATTATTGCTAATCACACGCTCAACTAAACCTCACTAGCTCATTGAAGCCAAAAGAACGCAAAGCACGAAGTAAAAAAGGTCATTCCAAACGATCATAAGCCTTAGACATGTCAAACTTAAACACCACATTACCCCCCACGAACTTTGTTATCAATACGAGCAACTAATTCATGAGCTACACAATGTTTTCCTGAATGAGACGCCCTTTAACAAAGCCCGACTGTTCTTGGGAGATAATATTAGGAAGAAGATCAGCCAACCTGTTTGACTTTCTTAAAAAGATTAACTTTCAAACGAGGACTCTTTGCCGGAACGGAGGGAGTATTTTCTAATTAATTTATCAAATGCATTTACAAGAGAAAAATTGCATTCTAAAGAAAGTTGCATTTCGAATAAAGTGCAAATAAGTCACTTCTTGTTCCAAAGTTGCACAAAATAAAGGAATGTATTTCACGTACAAATGCGCTTCCCTTATGCACAGAAGTGGTTTGGGAGAAATTCAACATAAATCCAATAAAAAAGAAAAGACAGTTTTTCTTTAAAAAAAACATGGGTTTTCAACTACACAAAGATTTTGAAGTCCTTCTACACACTCTCAAAGATTCATAACTCTAAAGCTGTCATCTGTGCAGTGCTACAACAAACAATATCCAGATCTATATAAAGATGCCATTTATGTCAAAGTACCTTCCATTTGTGACTAGGTCGAAGCGCAACTCGTTACAAACATTTGGAATTACGCTAGGATACACAAGTAACTAGTAGTCATTGCTCGTGTTTGGGCTCTGTTTTCACGAAAAATCTTTTAGCTTCATCTTCTGTATATTCACTGCTCAAGAAAAACATAAAATAAATACTAATTGCTCAAAAATTAACAACATGGTCAGCATCTTTCAACAAGGGATTGAAATCCAGTAAGATCTTACCTGTCTATGGCCTCAGTCTTGGTGATCAAGGCGATGTCTTTGGTAGCAAGAAATTCACAAAAACTGGCAAGGTCTTTCTGAAAGCAGAATCTAGAAAGATGTCGCATGAAATCATTGAACTGTTTCGGTTCCTGTGAAAAACAAGTTTTCATATATTAGTAACCTGTTATCTGGTTACCTATTTGTAGTCATAAAAACATTTTCAGTGTGGCCGTACGAGAGATTTCACATTTCAAAAATTTATCAGTCATTTGACCTTACGACCCAAAATAAACCAAATTATGGGCAAAGCAGAAATAAAAATGTACTTGTTCAAGGATGCAAGCCTTGCGGAGAGCAACTAAACATTCAAGTGCCTTCTGATAGGTATCTCCTTCACAAGAGTTCTCCACCGTATCAAAAATTATATTTTTCATATCCGTTATTGCTTTATTAACCCATTGTGGGCCATCTCTGCGAGATATCATGGCTTCAAAATCTTGGACAGGGGTCAAGTCCCCAATTTTCTCAATCTTGACTTCAGAAGTATATTCCAGTAAATTGACAGGTTGGGCATCACTACCAACACCCTCTGCTTCTTCATTTGATCCAGATGGTCTGTCTGTAATTAATCGCCTAGTTGATTTCTTCAGCTGAAAAGATGGGTCAAGTAACAGGTTCTGACCAATGTGTAAAAGAAGAATAAAAATTCATTAAAATGGAACAGTTTGATAACAAAACGTGATTCAGTAAAATAACCTTAGGATTTTCCTTAAGTTCAAAACGCCTTTGAAATTCATCAATGACATGCTTGTTTTGAGAAAGAAGTTCAGGAGCAGGTTCTGTTATCTGCTTAAGAGTTTCATCAAGTGGTGGCACAGCTGCATCTGGATATTTTGATTTCAACTCAAGATGGCGGTAGAAACGCTGAATAGAGAAACAAGGAAATTGTGAAAGGCAAAAACAAAAACATAACCATTAGACATGAATGAAAGAGGTGAAGGACTGATAAATTGTATCTAACTTAACAAGATATAGCAATGTAACACCAGATTCTTTCAACGGTTTTAGAAATGAAAGACTCCACATTAAATGTAATTTCTTCCATTACTGTTTAAAGAACATGTGTATAACTTATCTAACTGTTATAAAACAAAAAACTGAAAAAATCTTCAGCAAGCAAGTGAATTGTAATTATCAACAGAAAACATACAAAGACACTGTGTATGTAATTAACTGCAATTGGACTAGCATGTTGCAGAGTTTAAATTGATGGACTCTATACTCATATTAGTCGTTAAATGACAAGTATAATAATGACTCCAAAGTAGTTCAGGCTAGTTCAGTCTTGGAGTATGCTACTACAAATGCAAACCATACATACATATATGGCCAAAATACATCTCCACTCACCCCCACCCCCACCCCAAAGTATCCACTGAGAAAAGGGAAAATTAATGGCTGCCTCTGGATTGTAAGCCCCAAGCATCTGATACCATGTAAAGAATATCAGGAAGCTGTACAATGCCGCATGCACTTTGACCTCATCTCTAGCCCTAGTTGCAAATTACAAATTCTATCTATGAAACTATGCCCCACTTAACCACCCCAATCAAAATCATCCACTTCGGCCCACACAACATCATTGCTCAGACGGGCGTAACAAAAGCAAACAGAAGGTAGCGCATCCTGCAGATTGCATGACAACAGAGCAATTAAATTGTAAACATACCTCCATATGACGAGTAACCTCACATCCGACACAACAAGATTCCTATAGGCATTCTTCGTTGAGTCTGGAGGGCATAAATTGTGTTTGCCTACATATATTTTTGTCAACTAATTTATTTTTTCCCACATCCTAGTTGGATATTCAAGTCCATGTGCTATTCAATGACATATACATATTACCAGATAATCATCTCAAATGCACATGAAGGAAATTATATGTCAAAGTCATAGTGACACGTTCAGCTTCTGTGCAACTGAGAGTAGCTTTAGCGAACAAACATCCAAGTAGAAAAGAAAGCAATTCTTATAAGTAGTGAGGTAAGAACAATATGCTCCTACATGGCAACTAAGTCAAACCAGTAAAACAAGAATATTTCCCAAATAATTACCTCCAATATAAGATTTGGTGTAAAGTCTGGCAACAACGCTTCCTCCTTTCCATCCGGTGCTAGGTCAAGCATCTTTACAAAGTTATCTGCTGCCTCTTGCTGTTGTTCATTTGGCTGCATTGATGAAGGGACATTGCTGAAGGATGGAAACTGAAATTCTCGAACATCCTCGGCAAAAGGAAGTACATTAAAGTAAAATGAATCTGGCTGCACAGTAAAAGTAATAAGAGCCAGTTAAGACAAATGCACCGTCAGGTCACATATAAATGATTCGCTAAAATTGAATATACAAACGTACAATACCGTCCTTGTCAGATACATTAGGAGTCAAGACCCCTACAACTACATTTCCCTGTCCTTTTCTCCAAACACATCGCAAAATTGCTACTTTTTTCATTTCTTTCATTGCTCTTGCTAATGCAGAAACTGCAAGATTAGCCTTTGCATTGCCTGGTTCGGCAATGAAGATGTTGACATCTTTCATGTAATAGTGTCTTTTGATACATGAGCCACAAGACAGAAAAAGGTGAAAATTAAAGACGTAACCCTCAACATCATCCAACAGTAAATTATGTGGATTTGAGGTTGAAGAAATGTGATTTACCGCATTATGTTTGAAGCATTTGTAAATCCTAAGAGCTTCACACTCTTCTCCGGTTTGAATTTCACAGCTTCCCATTCTTCTGTTGAGATAGGAATAACTTGAGGTCCATATCGATAACCTTTTATTCTTTGCTCTGGAGGCACTACTTTTCCAGGATCTTCAACACTTCTGTACTCATAATCTACCTTAATTTCATGAGTGGCGTATTTAGCTGTTGCAGGTGCTTTATCCGAATACTTCTTCAGAGTAGGGAACTTCTCTTCAGATGTTTTCTTGTACACCCATACCTGATCCTTAGCAAATATGAGAATCTGAAGCTAATACCAAGCCTAATTGATGCATCAAGTCCACAATTAATAAACACTTGGAATTAATAATCCTATAAAAACTATGCCACATTATTAAACAACTAGCACAGCTAATAAACATTACTACTTGTGGTTTACTACTAAATAGGACACAATCGGTCACTGATCTGGGGAGTCTCGGCTGCATTAGCCAGAATTTGGTGGCAGCACGTGATTCTGAGGTCATTTGTCCTTGAATGTCATATGAATAACCCTAATCCTAATGTCATTAACTCAAGGCAAGGTAAACTGCCAACGTCTGGTGCATGGGCCTAGGAGTTTCAAGAAGTCCTTATGCTGGCCAAGAGTGACTAACAAATGAGCCAGTCTACTCACGAGCTGCTTTCAGATGCTTATCTAATCCATCAAAGAATTATCCAACTACGAATGCAGCAGTACTTTCAGCACAAAATGCATCATAAGTGACACAATATATGCAGGCTGAGCCCAGGCTCCAGTTGGCACTGGGTATGCCATAGGCACAGGTTCACATTACAAACATGATGGGGTTTCATGATTTCATCCTTTAAGATCTTTTTATATCTGCTTTATCTGATAGCTTCTTTTGCCAGTCACTGTAAAATATTCATTTTTCAACTCCGACCAAGGGCCTGCGCCTTCATTAAAGGATTCCATGTAGCAGAATCTAACTCATCAATGTGTCCATCATTTTCTTATGAAACCATTCAAAATTTCATAATCATTTGTGGAGCACAAATAGTTTACTAGATGAGGTCCTTGGTATAGACAATTTCTTAAAAACAATGCTCCACAGCACAACAATGTTCATAGTGGACTTTCACTCCGAAGATTATACTGACTGGAACTTATACTAAACCTTCAACTTAAACTGCAATGCATTAATTGGTAATATTACACAATCGTAACTTCACTAGAGCAATGGGAAGGGTAGGAGAGACGGGGTTGGAAGAGAAAGGGGTAAAAGAACCAGAAAAAAACATGTGTATAAACACTGAAGCTGAACTCTCAACCCGAATATATATAACTGATTCTAGTAAACCAAATGCAAGAATAAACTTACATGATAACCCAGGTCATATGAACAAACAACATTAAGCAATAGCAAGAGCATGTCATATGTACCATTTATGATGAAAAAATCTTGTTTGAGAGTGGCTAACTTGACGGCCATGAATGCATGAAGCCTTAAGAGAGGGAATTCCAACAACTTTATCCAAGTGACAGAACATTATAAAATTTAATGTTCAATGGTAGAAATGCAAGTGAGAAACAAACTTGTAGAGAGCCATCAAGAGCACACTTATGCGCAGTTATATATGGCTTCTGAAATCGAGTGGTGTATTTCAGTATTTCCAATTGCAACAGAAAACCTAGACCCTAGCATTGAAGCATTTTACACACACAAAATAAATATATATTTGTACACACATTGAAAATATGTACATACTGACGTGTAACCATTCCCAAATCGGAAATCAAACAGAGCAACCATTTTCTCCTTGCAATAATAACATGTTTCTGACGAGGAAACAAAAGTATATAGAAAATAACGATAGATGGAAACTACAGTAGCATTTCTCTAACCTTAATCTTCAATGTGGAGCTTACTTCAAGATCACCCCTAAATATAGTGACTGGAGCTATATTACGAGTTCTAAGTGCACCTAATAACGAAATTGAACTCTCAACATGTACTGCCCTGGCGGAAGTCCTCTTTGAAAATAGACTCAATAGCATATCATTCTCTTCCATCTCTGTTTTATATGCATCCCAATCCTGTTTTCCCCTAAAAATTACACAATCCATTTTCATGCCTCGCGCAGCCATCTGGTCGGCAATGGTTTTAACTTGATCTTCCTTTGTTCCTTCATAAGGATCTTTAATGGGATAGATAGCATTAGTAATGAGGCAAAGACGTTTTTTCCCCTTCATTGTTTCCTGATATTTTTTTATCATCACATCCATCCCAACAACGATGGCATCAATAACTATCATTAAGGTTAAGGAAACAAGTATTCAAATTTCAATATGGGTTAACTTCATCGGTAGTCCCTGTATTTTGCATTTTTCTGTCAATAGTCCCTGACTTAACTTTGCACGCGGTTGGTTTAAGTACGTCATTTTTGCATGTTGGTGGTCCCTGAAGCAAGTGTTTTTTTTTTTAATTTAAAGGGATAACAGCACATTGTAATCTCTCTCTCTCTCTCTCTCTCTCTCTCTCTCTCTCTCTCTCATGTCATTTTACTCGCTGCCCTAACGATTTTTTGGGCATAACTTTTCGCTTGTTCATTCTATCGAAATGATTCAACATGTTGTGACTTTCTTTTTAGATGATTTAGGAATGGAGTGTAGTGTATATATATATATATATATCGTACTCTAATCATATATCATTTAAAAAATATACAGCACTTTGAGTCATTTTGATTGAGCGAACGAACAGGAAGTTATGCTCAAAAAATGATTAGGGTAGGTGAGTAAAATGACACCAGAGAGAGAGAGAGAGAGAGAGAGAGAGAGAGAGAGAGATTATAACATGTTGTTAGCCCTTCATATATATAAATATATATTAAGACAATTTGATTCGTGTCTTTTATAATAAGATGCTTGAGGACTAAAGCTAGTTATTTTTTTGAATTCTGACCCTCAAAGAATCACTTGACGGCCAAGCATCTAACAACATCCATCTCAAGAATCACTAGCATGCAAAAATGCCGTTTAGACCAACCACGTGCAATGTTACAAGGACCTGACAGAAAAATGAAAAGTATAGGGACTACTAGTGAAGTTAATCCTTTCATTAAATTCACTAACAGAAACAATTGCCTCATGATGTAATACCAGCACAAATCACATATATCTGCCAAATGAACTTGTTATACCAACCAATAATATACATGAAAATAGTAAAACCGTCATATTACAAACAATCTGATACTACTTTATGGTGACAATAAGAAGTTTTGATATGTACTACAATCGGCAGAATGTACCATAAAAATATGTACAACCAGATTTGTCCAGAAGCAAAATACCTATATTCGTGGAGAGTCGTGGTATGGAAAGTGGTGAATTATTTTACTGAAACCAGATGGACTAAAATTGTGATCAACTGTGATGGACAGGCCTACCTTATTATAAAGAAACTTCTATTCTCCATGAGATAAAATTAATCTGCATAACATTTCACATCCGAATATAGGACATAAATTACATAGGATACAATCACCAGGAAAAGTTCCTCGAGGAAGCTGTTGGAGAACTTCAACAAGTTCTCCATCAACAACTTTGATTTTCTCCAATACCATGACATGCTCATAACCACCCACCTCAATAGTCAACTCGTTGTTAGTATCTGCAAATTTCAACAATAAATCGTTCAGTGATCATATCTTAAACAGATCATGAACAGAAATATTCCACTCCTCTGAGGTGACATGAATCACACATCATTTTTGTCACTTCATGTAATCGACAGGATTGGAATGAGGTTTCAATATAGTTCCCTCACATTACAAGTGAACAAGTGACAAACCATGAAGACTGAGGCTCCATTTGAACAAATGCATGCACATGAAAGATGAAACTTAATGCTATATGAAAGAGTTAGTATTAAAAGGGTTGGAAACTAAGGTGAAAGGGCTAGGGGCGGAATACAAAAGGTCTAGCAAGATTGTTGTGAAAATAAAGAAAAAAAAACATTAGACATTCCATCTTCTGAAACCAACACTTTTGATGTTATTTGACGTACAATAATTTCTATATGCCTATTATGTATCTGCACCCCCTGGGATCGATAAACCTTTTGGATCTTATTAACCAAAGAGATACAACTTTAATGTTATTATTATGCATTTCAAATGATTGTATTCATCATGTAGTTGCAAATGATTCAAAGCAAGGTTTAAAATCTCCTTAATTGAAATTCAAACCAAAACTAAAACACCTGAACTAGCTTTTACAACTAAACTTGATGTTTGAATCCAGTCATAAGAAAATGTAAATCCAATGCAACAGAAGTGTAATTTGTATGCCAGCAGCAAGCAAAGCATATACAACTCACAAGAGTATATGCAGTAAGTTAGCAGTACCTTCAGTTCCAAATACAACAACTCCTACTTCATCATATTTGCTGTAAATTAGCTGCAAGCATTACAAAGAAAGATAATTAAAACAAAATTAATAGATGCAAGACCTTCATGTTTACTACCAGAACACATGTACAAGTATTGAAGATATGCTAACAACGAAAAAAAAAAGAGTAGAAATACAAGAAGGGTTTCAACCTTTTGACACACCCACCCAGGCACCCACCCATTCTCCACACACACACAGAAAATGCCAAAAAGAATAATAAATAAATAAAAGGGATACTTGGTGCAGAAAAAGATCAATGAATAATGCTTGGGATACTCAATCTGGGTAACCATTTTAGTTGGTGAATTTCACATCTAGCCACCTCATGGACTAGTCAAATTTGAGAATCCACATTTTGTGTTGCTAGCACAACTTAAACATCCAATATGGCGAAATAAGTTCCAAAAGACTGAAAGAAAATACCTTCTTCTGAATAAGCATGGAACAAACTTTTTGAAGCTCTGGCAAAACACTATGCATTGAAGGGCTAACATCCAACAATAACACCAATCCTTCCTGGTAACAAGTAAATAAGTACTTCAAAATAATTAAAAAGAGAAAAAATAAATAAAGATATATATATATATATATATTTATTTATTTATTTATTTATAAATGAAAGCTTGTCACTGCTCATCAAACATTCCATTCATTCAGTTATAATGAATCAAACTTTAACCTTATAAACTAGCCAACCCAAAAAGAAAGTACTCCCTTAGTTCCTAAATGAGTGTCGTTTTTTAGTTATTCACGTAAATTGAAGTATAATTTATTAGCACATATTCATAAACCCCCTTAGAGCATATACAATGAGGGAGCAACATTAGCTACCCATTGATTAAAAAAAAACACTCTAAAGCACAAACTCTAATAACTTTATATTAATAAATAATTTTGTTTATGCAATTGTAGAAAAGTAATTTAATGTCCAAATGAAGTAAACCAACCCTCTATTTATAAATAAAAATGTGAACTTTAAAAAATATAAATGTGTACTTTAAAAAAAAAATAAGTCTGGTGAAAAATGGCCAAGAACCAGAGAAAAACAATTTTTGGCCTTTTTCCCTTGCTAAGCTATGGTTGCAAATTACACACCCCAAACACCTTTTGCCTAAATAAGATATCCATATGCTCCTCTTTGCTCCCCCTTTGGATTAGATGATCCCCATTTTCTCCCCTTATGATACTCCATTGTAAATGCACTTAGGCTCCACAATATAACACTCTTGAATTCATATAATTGATAGTTGAGGAAGGAAAGTTTATTAAAATTCATTAGAAAAAGAAAACTCATTCAGGGACAATTTTTCTGTGGCCAAACACCATTTTGCACCATTGTACTTAGAGGATCACATTTGACTTCAACAACTAAATCTTTTTGTTGTTGCACTTTTACCATTGTCAATGTGACGCGACTTCAACCAAAGACTCAAATTATACCATCCGTAAAAAAAAAATGGGTGGAAAGTTGACGTGACAAGCCACACGTTGGTGCACCACTCAATTTCTTTCCAATTTGTGGTCCTCAGGACTTAAGTGCAGAAATTACTCCCAAATCAGGGTTCGAACCTATTTTCATATCTAAGTGATCATGTATTCAAATCAATTTGAATGTTGGTACGGTGAAGTAAGTAAATGAGGGTTTCAAAAAGGAACTTCTTGCCACCTTCAAATTGATGTGAATAATAGCTTTTTGCACCATAATTTGGGAGCAACTTTTGTGATAATGTCTTGAGGATCAAAAAAAAATTGGAAAGAAATTGAATGGTGCATACACCCTAGGCTTGCCACATCAGCTTTCCGTCCCTTTTTTTATTTACGAACGTTATAATTTGTGTCTTTGGTCAAAGTCGAGTCATATTGACAATGGTAAAAGGGCAAAAGAAGAAAGGGTATAGTGGTTGAAGTCGAATCCGGGCCTAAGTAGATTGGTGCAAATTGGCGTTCGGCCTTTTTCTTTTAAGGAAATGACACTTATTTAGGGACTGAGGGTGTACTGCAAACTGAAATCTTACAGTTTTAAGAAAATAAGTGAACTAAAATTGAATCCAATTTCAAAAAAGAGTCAAATTGACTTTGAAAAATCGAGGAGTAATATAACAGAAAACATCTTATATATACAAGAAAAAAATATAAGAATTAAATTAACCCTAGGTTGATAAACATTCTTTCTACAAATTTTCCAAAAAACGTAGCCAAATTGGTGGGGCGTTTGACTTCTTTTTGCCCTAAGGAACAATTTAGAGTAGTAAATTCAGTTACTCCATGTTTACAATGAAACTATATTTTGGACATAGAGTTGACTGATTGTTGGATTATTGACGAACTACGAGCAGGAATGCATGAATTAGTAAGCAATAAAATAGTCGACGAGTATAAATTGAGAAAGTTTACCTTGTTTCGAGCCATTCTTAGAGAGAGAGAGAGAGAGAGGATTGTAGGGGAAGCTTTGTATGGAGGGAGGAAGAGTATGACGTTTCTTCCCGCCTCGGAATTTAACTAGGTGGCTCTTTGGTCAAACTAGTCAATGGTTCGAGACATGGCAATTTCTGCAAAGTAATTCATTAGCTAGTTCTTAGTAGAACTTACGTGTCATCTTTTTTTTATAAGTTTTAACCACCTAAGTTGTTTATATTTTTTTTAATCGGAAAAATATATTTTTTTGGCAAAAAAAGGTCTATGCTATAAGGATCAATTTGTGCATCCAATACATTAATTTGTTCATATGTATCAATTTGAATTGTAATGCACAAATTAAATTTACGATGTAAAAATTATATTGTCGATGCATAAATTTGATTCCTAATGCATAATTGGATTCCCTAGGTACATATTAGATTCCCGATGCAAATTGGATTTAATTTTGTGTATCGCGATACAAAATCGATGACGCAAAAAATCCTGACACATAAATTGGATTCGTGATGTACAAATTGGATTCGATTTGTGCATCATGGTGCAAAATCGATGCATGAACCGATACTTTTGCGTGAGGGTGTTTGGTTCATTAAGGGTATCGTAGTATTTTCGTCTAAAAAGTATCTTTTCGGTTTAAAAAAGCATGATGGACTGGAGCTTTTTTAAAATGAATCGCCCAAAATTTCATCCAAAAAATTAATTCATGAGCCCATTTTTAGCTTTTTGGTCTAGCTATAGGCCTGACAATTGTAACTCATTACCCATTAATCCACCCAATCCAACCCACTAATTACTCAACTCAACCCAACTCATTAATATTTATAGGTTGAAGCGGGTAACCCATTTCAACCCAATAATATTAACGGGCCGGGCCGGGTTACGACTGTTTGGGCTCGTTACCCATTTTGACCCATGCCTTTTTGTGCTATAATTTTTTGTTTTTTGGGGGAAAGTTTTTGGATTAAGACAGGTCGAATAGGCCTGGAAATGTGATGTAGAACAAGTAGCCGAGACGTACTTAAGCAAGGCATTTGGGAAGAGTTCGAAGTTTAGGGGGTCCAGTGGCAGTTTCTGAAAGTTGGGTCTGGCAGCTTCTCTGTTAGTTTCCGTTAAGCAATATTAGAGAGCACCTAACGATCGGCAGAACTTTAACGGATCATAACTTTCGGCAGTGTTGGATTGTTAGGGCATATAAATACCCTATTAAACATTATTTCGGCAGTTTTGAATAAAATTTGAGTTTTCTTGCTTTGTGCTTGAACCCTAAGCCGTCATAGGCTTGTTCTAAGGAATTTCTCGTTGAAAGAGTTCCTGTTTGATTGTTTTCGCCAAGGCCGCCGCTTGGTATCGTGAGCGGAGTTAAATCCTGTGAAGATGGCGGCTAACGATGGCAATAACAATGACACCAACGCTGTTATACTGGCCGCTCTTACGCAACTACAACAGTCGATGCATGACATGATGGGGCTAGGTGAGCGGGTAGGGAATAACATGGCAAGAGCAGCCAAAGAAGGTGGTGCAAACCCTAGGCAATGGGTAGGGGCTCGTGGAGAACCTGTAAGACGCGGGGTGAACCCTCCTCGTGATCCGCCGGCCAGGGCAGTGGTAGATTCCGATTCAGATGGGGAAGAGGAAGTATATGCAGGAGTCGTGGATCAAGATCCCGAAAAATAAAGGCCGATCTACCGTTCTTCACCGGTGATCTGGATCTGTAAGATTTTCTCGACATTTTCTCGTGAGGTCGAAAAATATTTTGACCTTATGCTGGAATCACCGAGGACAAGCAGTGAAATACGAGCATATAAGTCAGAGTGGAGCTTCTGCCAGGAACAGCCATGAATAATAGGAGGAGACAGGGTAAACAACCTATACGAACGTGGAGGCGAATGAAGGAGGCTCTGCGGCTTCGGTTTTTACCGGCTGATTATGATCGATTCGCTCCAAAATATCATGATTATCGGCAGAAGGCAGACCGTCGGTCAATACACGAACGAAGTTTTATAGGCTAGCGCTCGTAATAACCTCGAATGAAACCGAGGGCATCGATCGCAAGATATGTAGGAGGACCACTTGCTGGGATTAAGAAACAGTGCAGATTTATTCGGTCAATACAGGTTGATGAAGCTGTTATGCACGCGACCAAAGTGAAGGCACATCAGCTTGCATAGCTAATGACCTCGGGGTCGTCGACGTTTGTAGGTTTGGGGAAACATTCTTCTGCCTGGCAAGGCGCTGAAGTTCCAAACAGCTCGCCTACGTCACCCTAAAGGGTGGGGAAGAAAACGGACACTTCGCCAATCGGTTCAAAGGTGCAATAATTAGACCACTACGGGAAGCGAACAACAATCCCTACGCCAAAAGCTATGGGGATAAGTGTTTTCGATGTGGGCAACCCCATATTTCTAATAATTGCCCTAATCGTGCAAGGTGAATATGGCGTAAGCGGGATGATCAAGGTGAGGATGATCTAGAGGCGATATGGAGGAGTATGTGGAGGACCTAATGAGGGTTACGAAGAAGATGTACATGAGTCCTTCGTGGT